>JAEQBH010008623.1:0-63687 GCA_016808115.1 Tetrastigma voinierianum
CGGATCATCACACTTCTATACATATGCATATACATCTAACCTATCATATCATTTAAACATGCTTATACATATCTCATATTTACTTATCATATCATGTTACATTTCTTATCAACGTTCATATACATTTCGTATGTCATATTCAAGTCATTTGTTTTATGTTTCATGCATAAACGCGTGGATAAAGGAAACCCTCGCACATTGGCGTTGTACTCCCAACGCCATGTAAGCATTGATCTATATAAAAGCGAAAACCTTTATTATCATTGTGCCAGATAAGCCAACCCATCTATAAGAACCCCAAGGCATTTAGCATTATACGTTGTCTTTTATTGGGAACCAATAACCATATAAGGGCGAGGCGTTGTAATGGCCTAGCGAGGCGCGTTCGATGCGCCACTTGTTTCCACCCCAGTAGGCATGCCCATCTATCACCTACTAGGTTCTGGCGGACAATCCATGTGTATTTTATGTTCGATTACATATCTTATATTCCCGAATAATTATTATCATCGGCGAATCATATCTGCGATATTTACAATCATTTGTTAATATCTTTTCGTTTTAAGTATACCGTTATAATAAATGAATAATTATAGTTCTATATGTATGCTTATGAACTATTTACTATCATTAATTTCATCACGCTATATGGATGGATTCTAGACTCAAAGGGGCTTTCCATAGAGTCCAAGAACATCCAAAATGGAGTTGAGCGAAGAAGAAATTATGACCGTCCAGAGGATTGAAGGCTTCCTATGAGCAGTGACTCGCGAGAACCGATAAGGCCTACTATTTTTCGTGATTTACGGACCTAATATGAGTTCAATTTCATCGTATAGATGAATGGATTCTATACTCAAAGGGATTCATAGAGGTCCAAGAGCATCGAGGAAATAGAGTTCGGATGAAGGAGGTATATGACCATGTCAGGGGTTGGGACTTCCCATGAACAATGACTACAGCATAAAGTCCCGCGGGGCCTACTATTTTAAGTGATTTTGGACTTAATATGGTTCAATATTATCAAGTATCATATGGATGCTGGATTCACAGACTCAAGGGCTTTCCACCCAGGAGTCAAGAACATCCAAAACAGAGTTCAGACGAAGAAATTATGACCATCCAAAGTTGGAGACTTCCCTTGAACAGTGACTACGAGTAGAACAAGCAGGGCCTGCTATTTTCGTGATTTCTGGACCTAATATGGGTTCCAATATTATTATTATATGGATGGATTCTAGACTCGAGGCTTTCCATAGAGTCCAAGAACATCAGAGAAAGGAGTTTACCAGACCGAAAAGAAATTAGATCGCATTGAAGTTGGGAAAAAATTTTGGCGACATCCTAAAACCCGATATTTTCCTTATTAAAAAATTCCTCAATTGAGATTACAATCAGCAACCCAAGTCCAAAACAAAACCAATATACCAAAGTAGGGGGTTCTTTTGGGCCCCAAATTCATAAAAAAAAAAATTGGGTTTATGGTTTCTTCTTCATCAAACAATTCCATACAAAAGTCCAAAAGTCCAATAATTCATACAAAAATCATAGTTTCCATACAAGTTCCATACAAAACTTAACAAATTCCATACCTTTCTTTGAATTTCTTCTTCTTCTTCTCTCTCTATGTTTTTCTCCCTTCACTTTGCTCCCCCAAAATGGGAGACCAACTTGGTCTTATCCCTTTTGAGTTTATTTTCCTTTTATTACGAGGATTTGATTATGACTCTCCTATATTTGCAAATCAAGTTATGCCATTTATATAATAACCTACCATCTTCTTATACATGTTTTTGTGTCCCATTTTGACAAGTTACAAATTTACCCTTGTATCTTGTACAAATTTCGGAGTTTAAATTTCTCACTTAGCAAAATAATAGTGAAAGAATTTCCAAATGCACTAATGATATACCACTAATTATGTTTAAAAATGACTAGGGTGTATTTTGAGTTATTCTGAGAATGTGTATAGAAATTAAAGAACAGCAGGGTTGAAAATGGCCTTAGGGGTTCGGAAATGAATAAGCATGATTATGTAGAGATAGTTATTTACGTAGTGTTTGGCATTATGCGCCACTTTCGTGATAAATGAAAGAAGAAATCTCAATTTCTTCCTTAACTTGTGTATGGCAAGTCGAGGGGGTGCGGACGATAGAGGTTGTCCATGGGGGCGACAATGAGCCACCACTGGCTTTTGACGGGTAGGCCTTTGTGGCGGCCATGGGTGCTGCCAAACTGCTTTGCCATTGCTGGGGCTAGTGCGATTGGGGAGTCGAGGGTCTAGTAAGCACTCGACGGTTTATAGCACACATCATCCTCGACATTTACAAGGGGAGAGGGATCAATGGTAGGCGATCATTGGTTTCGACAGTGGAGAGGATTTTTGGAGGCTGGAGATCATCTCCGTCTACGAGGATCGGGCTTACCACTTTTAGGCTAGAGGGTGAGATCACATATGGTGGGATGGGTTAGAGTCTCGAGGATCACGAGGAGCGATGACATGGGGAAGTTCGAGGAAGCTCTTGGTGGGGCTGCGAGACTTTCCCAGACATCTACTAGGCATGCAAAGGCTCGGGAGTTCCTTGAGTTGAAGCAAGGAAATATGACTATGCTTGAGTACGCAGCCAAGTTCACTGAGTTGGCACGTTTCAGGGATGACTATGTGGCCATAGATATGGCCAAGGTGCGTTGAAATTGGAGGATGTCTTGAAGTTGTCCATCTTGGGCAAGATTGTAGGATTTCTCCTACAAGACATGGACTCTATGGTCAGGATAGCTATGGCCATAGAGAGACAGAGGATGCACGGAATTATCAGGAGTTGCGGTGTAGTGAGAAGAGGAAGGGATGAGTGCGAGCCTTAACTCTGGTTCGAGAAGAAGCGAAGACTGCTCCTCGCGGGGTGTTTTTGAAGGCTGAGTGCGGTATCAGGAGCCAAGGCGGACGAGGCGTGGCTATCCGAAGGCCAAGGCGGACTGGGGGCTTACCCGGCCGAGGATTGATGACATGTTATTTCTGCCATCAGCCTGAACATATGAGGCGGGATTGCACACGGAGGCAGGATATGCCGGGGTAGTGGGCGGCATAGTCCCGATCGCCAGTAGGACGGCGCGGACCGCGGTTGTTTCCTTCTAACCCTAGTCTGGGCCAAAGGGACCCGATGCTCCCGATCTCGAGGAGTGTTACGAGCGCCTGCGCCGCACGGACCAATTCGAGAAAAGACCAGGGTATGGGTCGAGGTTGAGGACAGGGTTCATGATAGGCGTTTACATGATTGTGTTTTTGTGGATATGCAATAAAGAGTGCAAATTGCCTAATCACGCAAGTGTATGCTCGTCAAGTAATATAGTGTACTCAAGGTATGAATATCGATCCATCCAACTTTTCGTAGTGGAAATTTGAGAATGCAAGAGTGTAATACTTTATTCAATATTCAAACTAGAACTTGTGGTGGCTAATCGGAAACAAAACTAGATTTAATTACTACTAATGTAATTGTGTGCTTCAGATGTAAAAGTGATCAAAGATGGGAAAAGGTTAGGGTGTTGGTGTTGTTGGGCCGGTCCTGCACTATGTGATCTTCTTGATTCCATTCCATTATCTAATATAGTGTTTTGAGAAGAAAGCGACTCTTGCATATAATGTAATTAAAAAGCCTTTCTCAAGGTCATTTAACCTCCATTTATCTCTAGGTTTCTTCCTCATGGCCTCCAACCCCAGAAGCATTAAAGGTGCCACGAGTGCAAAAGAACTCTAAAGCCCTCTAATTATGATAATCCTATATTGCAGTTTATTCAGGGTTAACTTGACTATGTATGAGGAATTCTTCAGACCTTCTCGGATCTTACAAAAAGAACCACTCACATATTAAGATTGATCGAGAAATTAATATGATTTCTGTCAAGCATGAGTTAATGGTAAAACAAATATATATATATATATATATATATATATATATATATATATATATATATATATAAAAGATAATGGAATTATAAGAAATTTAACACTTTTAACATGTATTCATGTCCAAATCTCTACCAACACCCTAAACCACGAAATTAGAACCTCATTATGTTTTGTTCCAATACAAATGAAAAGCAAGACATGATAATGAGAATAGAGAAAACTTCAATGTTCGAGGGAATGACGATCTCTCGGGTTTTTCAAGTCTCTCTCTTTAAGATCGGTCTTCAAGTATTCTTTCCTTTGCTCCAAACTCCAAGTTCTCAAACCCTAGCTTTGCAAAAGAATTTCCAACCCCCAAAATTGGATTCTCCAGTTCCTTTTATAGCCTCTCCAAGATATGAGGTTTGTTGAGACTTTCCCGCAACGTAGCGACATTGAGGCGTTGCCACGTTGGACTGATTTATGCACCACTCTTCTCCAGGCCTCCTGTAAGGCTCCATCTCTAGCATTTTCCAGTATTTCTTCTACAAAAACCTAATAAAACGAAATATTAGAAAAGTAATCAAAACACGGACATATATATATGGTCGATCCGAATCTCGCTAAATCCGGGTTGTAATGAGTGTTTTTGGCACTCGTCGGGTTCCACTGGCCGAACATCGAAGGAACCTAGAGGGTGTCTACGCCATCACACCACTTAGCGAGCTTCAGATTGATCAGTTGGTGATACAAAAATATGCCTCATTTTTATCTACGCATGGGCCCAAAGAATCTTCATTTTAGGTCACGGTGCATCACACATTCTTTTGTTACTACATTAAGTGTAGATGTTTCGGGCTTGGAGGTGGAGACCTTGGATTAGTAGTTACATGTGAGGTTCTCTCACGAGGGCTGAGGTGAGATTGATCATATATGTAGAGTTGTGAGTTAGAGATCTCGGGGGATTACGCTCACGGTGGACCTTCGGTAATGGACCTCACTCCCGGATTTTGATGTCATTCTTGGCATGGATTGGTTGGCCCGACTGCCAGGGTCGTCATTGATTGTGGTAGTAGGAGGATTACTGCCTACACACGAGACGGTATCCGTGTGACTTTTCAGGGGGAGAAGCATGATGCTTTTCCCAGGCCAGGTCTGCGACTACAGGTGAAGTGGGCCGGTTGATGGGTTGGCTAGCGAGAGCCTTACCACACAGAGGATGAGAGGGGAGGCGGGGATTTAGGTCCCTAGGTATGAGAGTCATAAATGGTATGAGGGCGTTTTTCGGGACAAGCTACAGGGATTACCTCACCGCGGGGATGTGGACTTTTATCATTGAGTTACACTTACTGATGCGTCTCCCATTTGCAGCTCTCATATGATGGCACCAATTGAGTTGCATGAACTCAAGGTCTAACTGCAAGACTTGTTGGATAAGGGTTTTATTAGACCGAGCACTTCACCATGGGGCACTCCGGTTTTGTTTGCTAAGAAGAAGGACAAGACTCTTTGACTGTGCATTGACTACTAAACGGAGTTGAATGGGTTGCGATCGAGAGTCGGTATCGCCGCAGGAAATTAATGATTTGTTTGATCGGTTAAAGGGGCGCGAGAGTCTACTCGAATGAACCTTACGCCTTGGTTACCATCGGAGTTAGGCGTTAGAGAGGTTGATATCCACCCAAGGCATGACGTTTGGGGCGTGGTATAAGGCATTTTCAAGTTCGGCGATGCCCTTCGGGTTGACAAATCTTGGCGTATTCATGGATCTCATGCATAGGGTATTCCGACCTTATTTGGATCCGTTTGTTGTGAGGTCGCTTTGTTGGCGACATCTTGATCTACTCCCCATTCTGGGGAGGGCAGCGAGGACTCATTCTGGATTCTCCGAAGCACTCGGGGGGACCATCGAGTTGTATGCAGAGGATTCAATATAAGTGCGGTTTTGGCTTGCGGTGAGATTTATTTAAGGACTTTGGGCATTAGGTATTGATTTTAGTTGATGTCAATTAGATGAGAGTGGGGTGTTATGGGTTGGAGAGGGCGATCGTCTTGGGATAATACGGATTTGTTTGGGACCGACTGGGTGTTGGGTTTGTGGGTTTAGCTTTTCTGGCGGGCACCTGGCAGGCTGAGTTGGGCCCCAGGAGGGGGACCAGACCAGATGAGATGACACATTGTGAAGCGTTCAGACCGGCGTGAGGGCTTTGCTTCTGCGACGACCAGTTCCTTGCGGGAAACGAGGGCCGGTACACGGTGTCTTATGAGTGCCTCTGGGACGGGTAGGATGTGTCTTGATGCATTAAGGGAGGGTTGTGGCTTATGGTTCCCGAGACCATTCCCAAGAATCTAAAGCGGGATTATCTATACATGATGCAGGTTGGCGGCCATAGTCTTTACCTTAAAGATTTAGCGCCACTATCTGTATGGTGAGCAGTTTGAGGTATTTTCATACCACAAGAGTCTGAGGTATATCTTCACACAGTGGGACCTTAACATGAGACAACGTAGATGGATGGAGTATCTGGAGGATTATGACTTCACTTTGCATTACCATCGGTAAAGAGCGGAAATGTGAGCGTCACGTGTTGGATACATAAAAGTGCGACATTTATATAGGTTTTTAAGCCCCTCGGCTCATGTTTTGCTTTCATTTTATGTAGAATAGGTGCTTTTGCTCTTTTCTACTATTTTTATGTGTGTGCAGGTTGTTCGATGTTAGTGAACATTTTACCGTAGCGAGTTTGGTTTCCGAGGAGGGCCATTTGCGGATCTTCGTGGAAATCATTGGGAGGTATTTATCGGGGCCTCGGGCGGAGTTATGAAGTAAAGTTGGGTAATTGTGGAGACCGTGAATGCCGTGTTACCAAATCGGTGAAGTCTATCGGTCACCACATGCAGTTTAAGAACTAGTGGAGTCTTGGTACCAATACCAAATCAGTGTGGTACTGGTACCAAAATGCAGTTTGAGAACCAGTGAGGTTTCGGTACCGGTACCAATGCGCTAAGTCGGAAGTCACGGGGAGTATTAGCTAGTATAGCTTCCCGGGAGTGGCAAATGCTCAAGACTATGGGACATTTTAGGGTACATGATACGATTATCGGGCTCGAGGAGTGCTAAGGAGTTTGGCGATTCTGTGATCCACTGCGACGGGGTGATTGAGTCCCGGGGGATAAGATGCGAGAGATATCGTCCATGTCGGGGGCCGTCTTGTCGGTCACAGTGGCGAAGAGGCTGGGCCATCCACCGCGGATGATCTTCGGTATAGGGGATGGAGTTGTGGTTCCTCGATTGATCGATTTGAGAGAAGATCCTCGGGGAGTTCCATTGCTCTGTTTCTTTGTGTCTAGGTGGCTTGCGAAGATGTACGAGATCTTCATGGCGATGTATTGGAGGCGAGATGGGCGACCGCGTTGGAGATTTTTGTTCAGCGGTGTCTCGTAATCAACGGTGAGGCTAAGCATCGAGGAATCCTAACGCGGGGGCTACTCCGTGTTATAGGTAGTTTAGTGGAAGTGGGAGCATGTCACGATGGATTTTGTGACCCACTTTCCACGGACATAGCGGAGGCATGATGCTGTATGGGTTATAGTGGATCGGCTCACTAAGTCGGCACACTTTCTAGCGATGCGGATAACCTTCACATTGGAGGAATTTTGTCGGTTATATATTCGTGAGATTGTTCGGCTACATGGAGTGTCAGTCTCTATCATATTGGACAGGGATCCCAAATTTACGACACACTTTTGGAAGAGTTTCCAAAATGCCATGGGGACATAGTTGACGATGAGCACAACATTTCATCCTTAGACATATGGTCAGTCGGAGATGACCATACAGATTTTAGAGGACATGCTGCGTGCATGTGTCCTAGATCTCAAGGGTAGATGGGATGAGCATTTATCCTTAGTAGAATTCGCCTACAATAACAGTTATCAGGTGATGATTAGTACCCAAAAAGTGTTATTTTGAGTCCTATTTAAAATAGGTTTTGAGTGCTTTCTTGTACTAATCTCATATTATTTAGCGTTGAGCATGTATAGGTCCCTTTTGTACTCACGATTTTGTTTTGAGGTGGTTTGGTAGTTTCTTTGGTTTTGTAAACCTTTACCATCATTTCAAGCTTGGCATCGAAATTGAGGCGATATATCTTGGGGATTCGTATGGTTTGTTGTCAATTTCATCAAGCCTGGGATGAAGAAATAGCAGGCTGGAAGATGCATATTGTAGGCTAGAGGAACCAGGAAGCAAGCAGGAGGAGAATGGCAATTTCGCAAACATAGCGAAATTTTCGCAATGATAGCGAAAATTTAAGCGATCATAACACCGAATTTTAAGCTATGTTGAAATTTCGACACATAGCGAGAGTACCTCACTATGCGAGGAATTTTAAGCTATATCTTGAGAGCCTTTTGCTATGTAGCGAAATTTCGCTATGTAGCGAAATTTCAACATATAGCGAAAATTTCGCTATGATTGCGAAAATTTCGCTATGATTGCGAAAATTTCGCTATCATTGCGAAAATTTCGCTATCATTAAATTTAAGCTATGTTCTGTGCCGTGCTCCTCACCTTGCCCAATTCTCTGCTGCCATCTTCTCTACTATTTCTTCATCCCGAGAAGCGATTATCGAGCTTTTCGATGGCTCGATTATAAACTTGTGATGATAGCTACCTTTACAAAACACCAAAAAACCGAAATCGATGAGCAAAAGAGGACTGCTACATGTCAATCGACTTTTAAATATATGATTGGTACGCAAAGCACTCAAGCCTAATAAATAGAACTCAATCTTTTTAGTACTAACCAGTATTGTCGAGTGGCACCACAGCAGGGCCTTATAGCAGGAGGCCATGTCGATCATCAATCTGTTGGACAGAAATGGGAGAGCATTCCATCACTAGTAGGATACAATTAGAACACCTCGAGAAGGTGGATTTGATTCGGCCCGCTGCGCTTTCGAGGAAGTAGACAGGAAGAACTACGACAGGCAGGCGTCGACCTCTGGGGAAGTTTGAGAAGGTGGATGATCACGTCTTCTTGAAGGTATTTTCAAGAAGTAGTCGGTCGGCGGCGATAGCGTAGGTATATTGAGCCTTTGGTACTAGAGATGAACTGCGTGCATATCTTGTTGGCGCCTGCCAGTTTATCGGGTATCATGGTGTTCACGTCTCCATGCTTTGGAAGTATACTCCAGATCCAGCTCATGTAGTGGATTAGGGAGAAATTACTGTTGATACTGATAGGACCTTCGAGGAAGGACCAGTGTATATCTTGGATAGTCGGGGCCAAGTTTTGCGACGCAAGACCTTATGGTTAGTAAAAATGTTGTGGCAACACTGAGGAGTGGAGGAGGCAACGTGGGAATGCAAGGACACGATGCGGGCCATATATCCTTTCCTATTTGAGGACGAAGATGAGTGGTCTAATATTTGGCATTAGAGTATTACTGCATATGCATGTGTTTGTGTGTGCTAGTATGTGTGAATTTCGAGGGACGAGAATGCATTAAGGAAGAATGTAAAACAAGGGAAAATTAGAAATTTTCAAAAAATGGCGAAAGAGATAATAATAATAAATTGTCATAATAGTTTAAGGGAAGCCTAGAAAATTCTCCTAGATCTTAGATGATGTGAGAAAGCGATTTGCTGTAGTTGAGTGTCTCATGAAATCTATTATTTCGAAAATTTTTAGGTCGAATTCTAAGACAATCGGAATGCACTACAGTTTAGAGTGATAAGTTGCCGGTGACTCTAGGGCGAGATTTTGCAGTCTCGAATCGGAAATATGGCTTGGAGTTAAGTTCATTTAAATAAATTGGAGCGAAAATAAATAAATTGTTTCGAGGCGAGAAATGGGCTAGAATGAGATATGGACACATGGCAAATTTTAAAAAGAAGAAAATAAAGAAAGGATAAGAAGAGAGGAGTCGAAAGAAAGAAGGCGAGCAGGACGGAGAAGGAGGAGAGCGAAAAGAAAGAAAGGAAAAAAAAATTCTAAGCACCTCCTCACAAGATCTACAAGCAGAAGTAGGTTTCTTCGAACAAAGGCAAAGTCGATCCACGCATCGAGGCACAGTGAAGACTCATAAATCTTGGAGTTTCGTCAAACTCCACAAGGTATGGAATTTTCCTTCTTTGAATATTTCTAGTCTAAAGGCCATTTAATGGCTTGAGTTTTTTCTTAAAGGCCGTGAGAGGCGTGATTCGATCAAATTTTAGAGTTTGGTGTAAGGTACCCAGGAATTTTCGGGCGGTTTCGAACAATCCAGGAGCTGAATTTTTAAGAATTTGTTCGAACTATCAGGACAAGATTTTGGTCGAATTTTGTATATTTTTAGGGCGGTTCTAGATAGTCAGTGGAGTTCAAGTTTGGTTTTTATCCGGGACGATGTCTTTGTGTTTTTGTTGAGTTTTTAGGTATCAACCCGAAATTTGTTGATGAATGGAACAAAAATGGTTCATAGGCGTGAAGGGGCCAGAGAGGTGCCATGTTTATGGAGTCAGAGATTTGGGTCATTTGTGTGTTGGAAAAATAAATAACATTGTTGTTATTGTATAAAATCATGTTTATATATACTTGCTTGGCGTGATAGCATGGAAATTTTGATAAATGTAAATTATATGCTTGAAATATAATTATCGAGGAAATTTATAAATGTTGCATGTAGCTCTTATTGTGCATGTAGCATGACATCTCATGAAATGACATGACTGCATTTAAATATCTTTGTGATCGCGTCGCATCGAGTCGGGTGTGGATGCATGCTACTATTATTCACCATTTTTGGTGAATGTGTGGTGAGTTCGGAATTGGACCACGTCCAAAATCGAGACTCACGGTGGTATAAAACTATAATAAATATAAATCACGTGTGTTTGGGCATAGCAAGATGGGGGTAGATCCCCCCGGGTGCAAGACCAAAATTTATATGCGATTAGACATGATCACTGACGGTGAAAGCCCGTAAAAATGTCGGAAGGCATGTGTCGATCTTGCGGTTTGACCCCGAAAAAGATGTGGCCCTTTAACAAAACACACAGGATTTGATAAATTAAAATTGGAGAGTTGTCCAATGGTTTAAGTCATTAGATGAAACACGATGATTGGTTTTTCACACTTGGGTTAGGTGTCGGGTCGATTGGGACTTGGGTTGTTTGTGTGGGCATGAGGAGTCTCATCTCATGCATGACACGAAACATTCCATATAGGATTGCATTATTTATATGGAAATATGATTTGATGTTTTATGTATGCCATTGCATGTGCATTTAAGCAGGGAGTAGCCTTTATAGGAAAATTTTTGTACTAGCCATTGCTCACCTCGTCGTGGGACCCCTTTCAGGTACAGGGGTTATATAGGGAGACGGCACTCCAACGAGGCAATGATTATGAAGGAGACTCACGGATTTTTAAATATGGATCCTTTAAAAATGGGACACAACAGTGTGGTATGGGTCTGAATCCATAGAGTCAGGTGGGTTAACGGGTTATCAAAGGGACCCCCGGATTTGGTGCGTCACAGAAAATGCGTCTGCATTCGGCCAAAGGGAAATGGGTAGATGAGCTACCAGGAATTCTACCAACAGGGATGTCGCCATTCGCCCTTACGTACGAAATTGAGGCTATAATCCTCATAGAAATCTGGGATGCCCACACTTCAAATTGGAATTCTTGAAGAGGTAGCTTAAGCCGTTACTAAAGACCTGGATATGGTAGACGAGCTTCGCGAAGCTGCAGCTATGCGTATAGCATCATACCAGCAAAGATTGGCAAACCTATACAACAGGCAAGTAAAACCGCAAACATTCCAAGACGGAGATCTAGTCTTAAGAAGAGTCTTCGAAAACACGGTTAACCAGTGAAGAGAGTTCTGACAATTTGGGAAGGGTCGTATAGGTAGTCTGCCAGTGGGAGTAAGCCGGATCGTAAGTATTGAATAAGCTAGACCAGACTCAATACCCAAAATGTGGAATACTTACACATACGGAAGTATTACTAATAAAGTTTCCTTTAAAAAGTATTACTATCAATAAATACCATCTTTAAAATATTGTGAGATACGACTATCTCTTTTCAAAAGACCATCGTGACTCTTAACTGCTATGCTTTTCATAAAAAGTCCGGACATGGCTAATACCACTATGGCACTTTCAAAGACGGTGTGGCTCTTAGCCTCTTGGCACTCACAAGAGATCCATATATGGCTAATATCCTACTAACGCACCGAACCAGTTATGACTCTTATCTTGCGGCATTATAACGCCCAAAATACCTTAAAATTTTTTATAATAAAAATTATTATATATTAGAACAATTGGACAGCGATTATTTAGAATTGTTAATGAATATTGATTAAATGGTGTGTGTTCAAAATAATTATGATAACCCATGTGTAAATGATGTAAATTAAATTGGGCAGAAGTAAGCCTCAAAGTGAGGGTGTCTGGTGTAAAATGAGACCTAAGGTCAATTAAATAAGTTTATATGTCTAAGTGAAATTAGGAGAAATAAATAGGCAAGGGAATAGGAGACTTAAATAGAAAAAATGGGTTAGAGCAACGAGGAAATGTGAAACATGGCCTTAGGAGAAAATGAATTTAAAGGCCAAAAGGGTTAAGGGGCTCATTTGGAGCAATACGTTTTGAGAAAAGGGAGAGAGCTAGGGTTTTGAATGGGAAGACTCTGAATTTCTCCATGAAAATCAAAGGCTAAAGTGATCAAAACAGAACATGGTATTGAAGTTTGAAAGAGATTTGAGGTGGAACTCAAACCCTAAACCCCTTTATTTGTGTTTGGGTTGGGGAACCCCAATGTGGATAAAGTTTTGTTTGGTTGTAAATGAGTTTTGGGGTTGTGTTGGGTTGAGTTTTGAAGAGTATTGTTAGTTGGATTGGTTTTTGTACCATGTTTGTAGTGAAATGTTGATTTTCAAAGAAATCTTTGTCAAAATTTTGTCAAGACCCCTGTTCTTGTTTATCTATAGATTAAGTTATAATCATCAAATAAGAAGTGAATCAATTTGGTAAGAACTTATAAGAAATAGGTCTACAAATGTATTGAAGGGACCAGGAGCAAGTGTAAGATCTAAGGCTCCCAAATAGGCTTAAAAAAGGTGAGCTCGGGTAGCTCACGGGTTATCTTTCTGTTTGGGTATTGTTATAATGTTTAGCCATAAGTTGAGTTTCACTCATCAAATTAGTGATTCAAAATTCTGGGAAACTTAGACTTCTAGGGGAATAATTTACTTGAAAGTGTATGCAAATTGTAACCCCAAAGTTCCCAGGGGTATCCAAAGTAAATTTATATGTAAGAATAGTATGATTCTGGCACTGCGAATTAAAGTAGTCTGATGTAAAATGCAATAACGAGTTTTGGTGATCCAAAATTGGATGATTCTAGTTGGAGAAGAAACCTTAGAACCATAGCTTACGTCATTAGAAGGAATCATTACCAATTTATGGAGTTAAGACCTCTGAAATTAGAATAACAGTAGTGGCCAGTGGTTGGGCATCTTGACCAGGTTGGCATTCGTCGTAACAGAGTTTTTGGTGATCCACATGAGATGATTCCAATTCCTACTAAAAATAGACTCATAGAGATAAAATTGTCTTGAAGGAAGCATGAGCAAGGTATGGCTCATGTGTTCCCATAAAATTTTGCAAGTGAAGGGGTGTCGGGTAGACATAAACTCTGACCAAAAACTCCTAGAATAACCTCGCAATATGTGATTGTCATTGTATTTGAATAGGGGCGTGAGGGAGGAAAGCCCGCGTGAAGTCGAGATTCAGGTTGGAATCCAGGCCGATTTTGGTTTGTTCTATCTTCTCTATTCTTGTTTGAATTTTAACTATTTATTCTAAATGCATAAAACCATATTGAATTGTTTTAGATTGGTTGTTGATTGTGAAATACAAATAGAAAATTGTGAGTTTGAAAATGAACCGTTTATAAAAATGTACATTATATTGTATGTTGCTATAAAGATTTAACGCGCGCGCGAACTGCGACGTATCGGTGCATGTTAACGTTTAGTTAAATTATGAAGGATGGATTGGTATACGATAGGGGTCAATAGCAATCTTCTGACGATTGTATTGATGTATCACTCCATTCGATGTATTGGGGCAAGTATCGGTAGTGTTCACTAGCGATCAGGATTTTTTTAATAACCAGTCAATAGCCCAGCGGGACCGTACTATGTTATAAGTAGTCTTTGTCTCAACCTGCGTGATAGGACCCGTGCAGGTGATTCGGAGTATCGTATGCTCCCGAAAACATAGGATTAAATTTGTTAAGTGGGCCGTTGAATTGATTTGAATTGTGAAAATTGGAATTGAAAAGCATGATTGCGGTGAAATGAAAAGAGTATTGTAAATACATGGTTGATTTATCAGCGACATTGCATATGGAAGTGTATATTCGGTTGATCAATGAACCATAAATGATTATATGAAATAAGTATATGTATTGTATTGACATTGATCATCCAAAAAGATCAGTTTTTAGTAAAGCGCATGACCCGATTCGTGACTTGAATGGGATGCATCGAACCACCTAGCATGAGTCTTAATGTGGTTATCTATCTGTCTGTCTGATTGAACAAATGGCGCTCACGGGTCGGGCGTCAGTCATAAGAAAGAATTGCGGTATGTTCGACATATGCATTCACCCACGTATCTCTTTTAACATTGATATTTTGTAAAACAATTTCAACTATAGTATCTATTTTGTAAATCATTTGAAAGGCTTGATATGACTTTATAGTAATTAACCTTTTATGAATGAAATGAAATGGGCTTACCCTTAAGCGCTTCCATGTTGAAAAGGATTTTATGCCATAACGGCTTCTGGCGTGTTTTGAAAATGATTTTGATAAGGTGATTGAGTGACATTCGACAGCGGACTTGGTTGGTTACCAATGGTCGAATGGTGAAAGGGGTGCTCTGAGCCTCCGCAAAGATCAAATATAACTAATATCCTGCGACAACGAAGACTAGGCCCATGTCTTAGCGCTAACACTCACAAAGTCTAGATATGGCGATACCACACTAACACTTTCAAAAAGGAACCCGGTTGTGGCTCTTAGCCTGCTAGCACTCACAAAGTCCAGATATGGATAATATCTTGCTAGTACTTTCAAAGACAGTTATGATCTGCTGTTGGCACTTTCGCAAAGTCGGATATGGTTGATATCTACCTTCGCCAAAGAAGCCCAGGCGAGGCTCCATGCTTGACCATTCATTGCATCAACAGCATGGTCCTTAACTGCTAATTAAATGCTAAGCAAAGTTCTGACGAACCTCTTTGGTGCATGCGAAGCATGGCGTAGCTAAGCTCTCGAGGCATAACTTGAATATAACAACGGTGTCTGCAGAGCATCGATGGGTAATTAGGGATCGTTTGTTCAAAGAATTACAAAAAGTTATATCTCATAAATACGCCAATGACATCATTAGTTACACGGTGATATATGTCCAAGGGGCCATATTGGGCCCATTACAAAAAGTTACATCTCATAAATATGCCAAAGGCGGTATTAGTTATACGATGATATATGCCCAAGCAGCTATATTTGGGCCACTACGGAAAAATGAAGAAGAAGAAGAGCGGCCACATTGGGGCCATTACAAAAAAAAAAAAAAGTGGATGTTCATTTAAATCTGAGAGGCACCTCACCGGACTTCTCGATACTTCTCTAAGATGCACCCCGACGGTAGCGTCTTTAAGGATGCGAGACGGGGGGCACCTAGGAAGCTGAGACACTTTAGAAGAAAATTGAGAGTCGAACATCTGATCTTGGAACCTCTTGTTAGTCTTCACATATATTGTGTTTCCAGACACACAAACACAACCATATGTGAAGATGGCTCTAGAGCCTCGGCGTAGTCTTCCTCCACAGGCCTTGTCGCTTGCGATTCAAAACGAGAGAGGAAAGAAATCATAGGGTGAAAGACTTTGTGGATAAGCATCCAGTCATACCCATATATATAGGGTAAAGCGTTAACATAGCCACATTAGAATGCTGACATAAATTCATGCAGTAGGCGCGATGGGACGGTAGCAGCGTGTGCTTTGTGACCAAATCACCCTTCACATGGAACCCTTTATGGTAATTTTCCAATCTTTGTGGGCTTTCCATACCAGGCTTGGAAGGCAGTACCATTGCAAGTCTCGCGGTTTTAAACCCACCCTCCATTGGCCCCGAGGCGGTTTGCCCTAGCTTTTGTCTTTTGGGTACTGGCTATAGCTTTGAATGCTTCCCCACGAGACCAGGCTTGTGGATCTAACCTATGGCACTTCTAAAAAAGAAACCAGACAAGGCCTCCACCTTGCTGGTACATGATCAAGCCTTACGATGATCCATGGCCTCTTGACTAAAACCAAGACTCGAAGATGATGCCTGCGGCCTGGTGACCAGCCAACTCCCAACAGCATTAGTGTCCTAGAGCGACCATCCTAACCAAGAATTGAGGAAAGGGGTTACACAAGGAAAGAAATCAATAGCTTAAGCAAACTAAAAATTATAAGAGCGTCAGCAGTGTTAGGGTGAGAAGTACAAAATAAGCAATAGTAGAAAGACAAAAAGGTGTGTTTCATTAAAGCATCAATGGTGCCCATAGAGTACACAAATGATGGCGGTAGGCCAAGGCCCCTTTACAAAAAGTTGTAATTAAGTAAGAACGGAGAGAAAGGGACTAGAGTCTGCCATGGTCCTCGGCAATACTTAATCTCCAGCTACGGCTCCTTGATGCAGCCTCGTTTGAAGACTTTAGTTCTGATAGCCTCAGGCAGAAAGCTTGGACATGGGGGCACCTGGGGTTCACAAAGAAATTAGGAGGCAGCGAGTCGGCGGAGTCAAGCATACCCTTTGGGACCTTTGGACGGTCTCCATAGATGTTGTGATTGAAAACACAACACTCGTACCCATAGGCAAAAATCACCTCCAAAACCTTCTAGTATTCCTCCTCCATGGCCTCATTGTCCTTACAGACTTGAGACTAGAGAGAGACACCTCATCCTTGGTCGCCCCAAGCTCTAGTAAGAGAGACGTCCGATCAACGTCTAGTCAAGCGGCCTTAGACTTGGCCTTACGCCTAGCCTCTTCTGTTATCGCCTTGGCTTCCTTCATAGCAGTAAAAGCATCTTTAACCCTAGCCAGGTCACCCTCTAGTATTGCCCTCGCGTCGCCCACTGCGATGGCTACTAGCCAAGCAACTTGAGCTTCCACCTTAGCCTCGTCTTTTTTTTTTTCCATACTAGCCGTCTTCTCGAAGCCCTCCTTAGCCTTTCGTTCCCAATATCTAGATCGGGACTAGGCCTTGCCTAGGGACTCTTCAAGGGTGCGGTGCTCGGAGGAGGCCACCTTGGCATAGAGCCATAACCTCTCGGCATCCCCCAGCCTACGGCGGAGCTCCTTGTGCTGGCACCCTATGTTCTTGAGGGCCGTCATAGCCTGCAAAGAGGGAACATTAGAAGGAAATCATAACATCAAAGTAAATAGTCAAACATCAGAGGTTCATTCATACCGGTTTAGATTCATTAAAGTCATGATTGCACGCCTTACATCCCATCCTCATTACCTTTGGTGGACCTCTTATCAGGCTAACGGGGAGGATGATTTTCCTTCTCCACGAGCCATGCATTAATAGAGATTGGCGTAGGGGTAAAGATTGCACATGTGCGCAACAAAAGGGTCCCTCTTGTTGAAGGTCCTCCAGTAAGTTAATAGGCGCCTAACAATTTCTTGATGTCGAGTCGAAATAGCCGTAGGCTGGCCCGCTATTGGCTCGATATACAAACTAATACCAACTATCGATGGACAAAAAAAAATCAGGTTTTTCGGCCACGATATATTCTTAGAAAAATCGGTTTTTCGACCTACAGAAAAAGAAAAGTAAGAGGAAAAATTGGGGAAAAATCGGTAAAATCGAAAAATAAGATTTTTTCCACCGCATCATAACTATTAGACACGCACACTTGTGCTGGAATTTCTAAAAAAATATCGATAAAATATCGGTAAATATTAGTAAAATATCCCGTTAAATGTCGATAAATAATAAATTAAATATCGATAATGACTATTTGACTCCAAAAAATTCTATAAATACCCATAAATCATACAATCTCTTTACCGACTCATCCATACACATCAAGCTTCATTTTAACTCAAATTATTTTTCTGCGTTTAATCTCTCCATATTTTGATCTTATTATGAATATTATCTTCCTTCAGATAGGATCCTTCATCAAATAATGTAATGGGAGCCACATCGGTCTTCATTTTGGTTTTAAATTACTATTGTAGTACTCAATTTCTCGATAAATTATAATGAATATTGTTTCAATAAGTGTATATTTGTATTTATGTCTTTTATAGTTCAACAAAGTATTTCCATGAATTTTTAAAGTATTTTATTAATTTTTGCTTTACACGATATTTTTGTCAAAATATCCACCGACTATTTACTAATATATTAAATATATCATTAAAAAATCCAAATACCAGATATATCAGTAATTACCAATATTTTATTCCTTGCCTATCGGGGCTCTGACTGTCAATCATGGCGGCCCACCGGTGGAGGGAACCCCGATCGCCGGCCAGGTGAAGCCTCAGCGAATCGTGTCAATGCGGGAAATTCTCGGTAAATCATCCTCCAGCGCTGCGCTAAGCCTTTGGGAGGCATCTGGCGGCACCGACGTGACGGGATCGCGAGGACTGTTACGGCTAGTCGATAATCACCATTGGATTAGCTTGGACCTCCTCATCAAATCTAGACGGCCTAGAACGTTTGTTGCTCGGAACCTCGAGGTTGAGTGTGGTCCACTCTTGAGCGTTGGAAGCTCACTTGTGCATCCGCATAGCAAATCCAACGACGAGGCTAAACATTCTAGCCTCTCTCTCTTCTCACCAGAGATTCGTCGATCCCTGAAACCCTTCCGGTCCCTCATGGCGACTTTCTCACCCGGACTTCTTCTTTCTCTTGCGTCCAGCGAGGCGAAGCTTGAGGCCTTGCATGGTCAGGTAAGATAATATGGCCGAAAAAAAGAGACTCAGGAGCGCATCACCTAGGAAGGCGCCGAGCGGCTGACTTGAGTCCACGAGCAAAATGCTTGCCCTTAGAAGACCTCGCTAGGCGAATGTGAAAGAGCAGACACTATGTAGGAAAGGATTGGAACCTAAATCCACAAGTTCTTTACGAGATAGAAGGGCTTGTAGTGGCTCTCCTCTCACGATCTCAAATAATGATCGGCGGATGCAATTCGACCTCGCCTTCTGCCTAGTTAACTTCTTGGCACAAATGCTGCTTTATCTGAATCATCGAAGATAGGTATGTCAATACACCTGACTGAGAAGTAGAGATATGCTCAAGCGAGGAATGTAGACAACCCCGGGAATGTGAGGAACTGGTTCAAATTGAAAGGAAGCCCTAAAGAGCCAAGGATTTCATACATCGAGCCCTTAACCAAGATGACCCCTTTTACCTTCGTCTTAGGGGTGTTAGGGAGCCTGGTTACAAATTACAATCGGGGACTATGGATCAACATAGACAGACAGCCCCCAGTCCCAAGCTTCAAAGCGTAAATAAAGCATATCTCCACCAATGAGATGTCTAGATAGTAGAGAGAGTTCAGCACACTGCAACCCATCAAAGTCCGAAAAGCGCTCGGATGTATGGTCTGAAGTGCCGGGTAAGTGCGAGGCTGCCGCTGGCCAAATGGAATGGAGCGAAGCCTAGCGACAAACTACTCTATGTTAAATAGACGGCATTATCTGTCCCAGTAAGTTGGTGGCAGTACGACATCTCTAGGATGATTGAGCAGGTTGGTTGTATAACCTCGATTCCTCTGGGGCAATGACAATGAGAAATAGGCTTGCTTGAAATGGCGTTTCACGGGAGGTGCCCTCTGCGCTCAAACCTAAATGGTTAAAGGCTTTCTTAAGACCTCTTTTTCAATTCTGAGCTGAAATAAAAAAATGAGAGTAAGAAGAGGGATCAGCAGGAGTCCCATAAAGCAAAATAAAAAAGGAGGAAAGAAATAATTCTGAGAGGGAAAAGATTTGAGTCTCGGAGCCACGAGAAGACACTTAGCGAGAGCAGTGGCATTAGGAAAATTTTTGAGTTACGAGCACTCACTTAGAAAAATCAAAAATTAAATTGAAGCTTCCAGAAGTCTCGATGGCTCATTTGGGAGGGAAGTTTGCAGAAGCACAGAGAAGGATGAAGTACAAGAGTAAAAAAAAAGGCCACTATCCCTATTTATAGGGGTAGGGGGTTGACAAACGCATTAAATGCGCCATCAGGCAGATCATGGGATCTTATATTTGGGGTATGTCTCCCATGGGCCTTAAACTACATATGGCAGCTTAAGGCATTTAATGTGTAAATCATTTACAAACCTTCCCGACTCGACATTCAAAGAGTGAAGCCGTGATATTTTCACACAACTAAAATAACACAAAAAACTCCAGCTAGGAGGAAAATAAGGACAAATGTGAGTACCGCGATTTACGGGATACGGTACTCGATAGGCCGAGGCCTACTAAACTGTCTTGTGAAATGGCGGAATTCTACTCACCTCGGCAAAACCAGTGAAGACACTTCGGGCGAAAGAATGCATAGGGCGCCGGAAAGCGGACAAACTCTTCGAGGCTTGCTCAAAGGTGACAGTATGAGACTTCAAGTCTGCCCGGCTATGTTCTACCACATGGGAAAGCTAGCTAGCCATTCTACCCCATATGGGAATTCTATCCCATATTTGTCTTCAGAATAAACACTTTCGGAGCGGAAAATCCTAGTATATTATCATCGAATTTTTCAGCTTCTGAATCCCTCACTCATCGGAGAGATAATCTGGAAAAGGGAAAAATAACCCCTGATAAGGAAGAACTAGTCGTTTATAAGGAAAAGAAGATTTCCTCTCTTAAACTAAGACGAGAAAAAATCCTACCCTAAAAAGGAAGGAGGGGATTTCGTTAACCGAACCCTATAAGTCGGAAAGATCCTCCATTTCGTAAGCAATTCTAGCTGCTCCTATTCTCTTTTCCCTCTCCGCATTTTTTGCTAATTTAATCATTAGAGACGGTCGACCTAGAGCATATTTATAGGTTCACATTCTGTTGCTAATATTTATGAGATCTAACGATCAAAACCCACAATTCGGCGTTCGAGAGGTCCAGGCAATCAAAGTCCCAACACCTAATGGTTCTCTCTATTATAATGATCGGTTTATTCATATGTCCACACCATGGGGTTATGTTCTGTCTGTCTCTCCGTTCATCATTTGATTGATTTGTTGGCGGTTGGCGCTCAGGGTCATTAACAACAGCCATTTGTGTACCTCGGCACTAAAGAATGATCAGTACTACAAAAAATAAAAAATAAAAAATAAAAAGAAGATGAAAAATAAAACAAAAATGTAAAAACAAACATGCAAAATTGATAAAATGGTATATATTTACAGGACGAGAATGAAGCTGTAACTGTAAGCATCCAAATTAAGGATAGTTTTTTTTTTCATGCATCTCGGTTAATTACATTGTTGAGTAAACTGTCGGATGAGGGCGAGCTCTGCCCGCTTAACCAGGGATCCTGCACTGAAACAGGTGAAGTATCCTTCAATGATCTTCTCAACGAATTCATGCTAAGCGGAATCTCGCTTACATTGGAAGAGGAATAGCAGGAGGATGTCTCTGTCGAAGCTGTGCAGATATTCTCCCCCGAAGTTGCCTATTTCCAAACCTTAATTTGCTCGAGCTCAGCTGCCACTTCCATCATAGAAGGTCTCATATCCCTGTGAAACGCAAGGCATCTGAATGCCAGCTCCGCCACCTTGTGCAGAGAAGAAATGCTCCAAGCATCCCTGTCAGGCTCAGAACGGATCTATTATTTCATCTAACCGCCCTTCCCAATCCTGTCAGCAGCGCCGCCGGGATTCACCTCATTCTGCGGCCGTGAAAAGTCCACCACTTTCAACGCTGTTATTATCTCCACAAGAACCACCCCAAAGCTGTAAACGTCACTTTTATCGAGATGGAAGTTCTGATGGTATTGGTCGGTACCAGGAGTTCCCTGAGGGCGGTAGATATGTGGGATTCAGTCATGCCAGTCTTGAAAAGGCCGAAATCCGCAAGCAGGGAGGAAGTTGTGGTCTAAAGTATGTTACTAGACTTGATGTCTCTATGATATATGGGAGGTTGAGAGCAGAGTGGAGATGGGCTATTGCTTGAGCGGTTTAGTGTAATGCTGAGCCAGACAGCCCAGACAAGTCATTGCCTCTCTCTCCTCGTAAATGCTGAGATAATGTTCCGTTTGCCATGAATTGTACACAAGTATCTGTTCGCCTTTTTCTATGGAACAACTAGAGGCGGACTAGATTCGGGTAACTACTGAAGAAATGAGCTTGATTTCATTCAAAACTTCCTCAATACTGTCGGTATCTTTGTGTTTGATCCTTTTAATGGCAACCCACTGGTTATGGAGTTTTCCGGAGTAGACTGTCCCATAGGCGCCAGTTCTAGCCTTTGTTTATCGGAGAAACAACTTGTGGCTTTCTCGATTTCTTTGTAGGGGTGGATAGGAATGCTGCTTTTACCCGTAGCTTCAGATAGGAGCCGTTTTGTGCTGTTTCTGGCTTTCAAAGTCGAGCATCTTCGGATAACACAGCATATTAGACCGATACTGATCATCAGAGCAATACCTGAGAATTGAAACGGCATGCATTTCCTAATTTAGAAACGAATGTTTTTTGATGTGCAAATTAAGTTTCTATTATACTCTCATCCATGTCTATTTGACAGTGAAGTTAATTATACTCTCATCCATGTCTATTTGATGGTGAAGTTAATTATGATCTTTCTTTCCTGCTGCTTGCCGCTGCACAAGCAAGCCATGCCCCTCTCCCGGTGCATACATAGAAGAAATATACAAAATCTTATGTTAAACATTTCCATTTACCTAATGTGTATACTGTCAAAGAAAAACTAGAATAGGGCCAAAATGAGAAACATACAAATTTAGAAAAAAAATTACGAGGAAGAGAAATCGTCTATTCCAAAATTTTGTGTATGATTGATGTATTATGGCAAATTCATTATTGTACAAGATTGAAGCATTGTGCCATTTTGTTTTTCCTAATCTAAGATTTTAACCATTGTCTTTATATTTGAGATAATAAGGGCTTGTACGTTTGGATTCAGTTTTTTATAACTATTTTCCATTCTAAAAACAAAATAAAATAAGAAAAACAAGAAAAATAAAGAGAACACTTTTTGGTTTCCAATTTTTTTATGAAAAATATAAAAAATACTAAATTCATATAATAAAAACAAATTTCAGAAATCACCAAAATAATATTTTGTATGTTTTCAAAAACTGTTTTCAATAACAAATTTCAGGTATAATTTTCAAAAACTATTCTCAAAATGTTTTTAAAAACAACCCCTAAATCTCTCATCTGCTACTCATAGTTTTTGCCTTATTAATAGTTCCATGTAAATCTGTATATTCCTTCTTTCCTTCACTTGTTTTTTTTATTGCTTATTCTATTTTCTTTTAGCCTTATATCAAATATGAGATGTTGACCAGTTGCACAACGGTATAATTTTAGCAATTTTCTCCTGTCAGATGGGAGAAGAATTACCTCCAGCTAAAACAAAAAATCTGATGGGACGCCCACATTGGCCAGAAATGTATCTAGAAGGACTGCATCCAGAAGAGGCTGTGAACAGACCAAAAAAAATTAAAAAATAAACAGAAGAAAAACGAATTTAGAGGCCATTTGAAGCAAAACCACTTCATGACTTCCTAAATTAATGATAAGAAAAACCTTTGAGGGCATTGAGAAAGCTAATAAAAACACAAATAATTAATTTGTCTTTAAAAAGATTCATCTACTATGAAACGTATCATCGGGTTACCTGTACTCAAAAGAGTAATAGGGTTTTGGGTCAAAATGATCCTTTTGTTTAAAAAAATATCATTCTAACTTATATTAAAACTTTTGTTTAAAATGACCTTGAAAAATCGTAGTTAAAAACTACAACTTCTAAATAAAATCCGAATCATTTTGAATAAAAGTTTTAAAAATTAATTAAAATAAATAAATAAATAAATATATATATATATATATATATATATATATATATATATATATTATAAAATGTGTTATTTTATTTTCAACCCAAACTCTATGTAATAATACCAAACTGAACTGACATGTAGTTGGCCGTACAATTAAATCTATCAACAAGTTGCAAATATTTAATATCACTAGCGGGCCCCCGGGAAGATGCGGTGGGTGAAACTACCCCACAGTTTTTGTATGGATCTCAACAGATGAATCACGAAAGGCAAAGGAAAATTAAAAAAAAACACAGAAGTCACCAAATGATCAAATTAAATTACAAGGCATGAGCCAATTGACGAAATTTAGTGAGACTTGGGCCCCATGTGTAAATGTAGAATAGATATTGAAGTCCAATCACTAGGTTGCTACATAAAGCTAGTCATCATGATCAATTGACACGCTCGAAAAGAGGGGAAAGTTTGGATGGTAATTTATTTGCCTTCTTAGTGGTCTAAGAGCCCCTCGTATGCATGACACGGAGGAGTCTCATAAGTATGTCATGCACCTATAAGAGCTTATGTCGATGGAAGCGAAGATATATTAATGATAAATGCTTGGTAAGAGGGTCGGCGTATAAGGCGGTTGTCGAGTGTCGCGGGATGGGCCCCTTACGCATTAAGGCAAACAAAGCATGGAAGCGGTTAATCGAATTAGTAGGGGATGACCTGATGGCGCTGAAACGGTGCCAAATTATCGTAGGTGAATTGCGGGCGGGCCACATACACGAGGTCGTACACTCCCAGTGCTTGTGGTACCCCTCAAAGACACACTCGAGGCGGTTATAAAATTTAGATAAGGCCGGATTGTGTGTCTTAAGTTCTTTTATGTATAGATGCATTTGGGGTATAAGAGTTTTGGATAATTTTTATGTCTCCTCAACAGAGGTTGATGTTTTTTTAAGAGAACTCAAAAAAGGCTTAAATAACCCTTTTAGGGGGTGGGGGGCGTGTAGTTGATGAAAGGGGGGGATGTGGCCATGCCATAGGCACACCTCGCCCCGACCTTAGGCATGGCCGAGCACATGAATGGCAGCGGTAAGGGGATGCATGGGCTCCACGACATACAGGTCGGCTTCTCCTCATGCTGGTATGGGAGCATGTCAAAAGCTATACGCCGCGGATGTAAGACCATATGAAGCGTCTGGCGACTTCGGTTGCCTTGGAAAATCAAGCAGAAGCGACTAGAGCAGGACATGGTTAGGGCAAGACATATCACAAAGGCTGTTGCCTCAGAAGCGGTGGCCTGATCAGTACTGAAATGTGCATGGCTCAGACAGCAAGACATGTTGATGCCTTGCAAGACTTTGGGAAGAAGGGAGTTAGACAGAGATATAGTCATATGATTGAAGGCCCGAGGTGGCATCCATGAGCGTACCAGAACTCAAAGTAGCAATCAGAGGAGGCCATAAAAGTTTTGCATGAGTCCACGGGAAGGGATTCGGATGCAAGCAATTGGTAGATAATTGGGGGTGATTACCCAAACTAACCCACATTTGAGAACCATATGTAAGTTAGAAATTTATAAGGCACATCGATGGGAAATAGAGAAGGGAGAGGTATTGGGAAATAGCCATTGTAAAGTCTCTTGCTCTAGTTCCTGTTCTGCACTTTTTGTAATTAGCCTGTTAAGTAAGATTAATAAAACATGGTGGGTTCCATTGAATAGCTTGTCTTTGTCCTTTTGCTATACGGGTAAAAATTCTCAAGGCGTGTGAATAGGACTTAATTATAACACGAAACGTAAAAGCCGAAAAAACCATCGCAGTAGTTTGTGATAAAGATTAGGGCGATTACCCCGAATAACCCACATTTTGGGTTCACATGTAAATTAAAAGGCTATAAGAGCACATCGATGGGAAAGAAGGGAGAGGTATTGGGAAAAGCGGGTGTAAAGCCTCTTCTTCTAGTTCCTATTACGCACTTTTTGTAATTATTTGTTAAGTAAGATTAATAAAACATGGCGGGTTCCATTGAATGAAACATCTTTGTCCTTTTCTTTATCTGGGTAAAGTCTGGCGGCTGAATAGGACTTAATCTTAACAAACTTGTAACGGCGAAAAAATCTGTCCTAGTGGTTGACATCTACCAACATAGGTCTTCCTTCCTAAGCGCTCCGACCGGTTTTGACGCGGTGAGGTCTAATACCTAAAGCCATCTCATCCATGCTCTACAGTTTCTAAATACCCTCAACCGTTATATACACGGAAAAGTGTGTTATCAGTTTCCGATTTGGAAATTAACACAAAGATTGTATATAGAATGAGAAAGAAATTCATGATTTATAACATATCAAAGAAAAATAATGGATTTTTATTTTTCATTAGCCTTTATGAAAGCTAATTATATTTTTCATGATATTTTAAACAATCTACTACTCATTCCCATTTCAAATTACATTTTAATCATGAATAAGGAAATTTCAATGGTAAAAAATTCTGATTTGGTCAAGAGTACCCTTTTGTATTCATAAAAAAATTTGATTTTTAAGCTACTTTTAAAACAATTGTAAATATAGTCCTCTTAAGAAAGATGTTTCAATTTAAAAAAAAATTCTTCAAGTTAAAAGCTGATTTACATTTTTTTAACTAAAGCCGTTAATTAGAAATTGGTTTGACTTCTAAATTAAATTTTAAAAAAAATTATAAAAGTTCAAAAAGTAACCAAAAATGAATATATATTTTTTGTAAAAGGATTATTTTGAACCCAAACTCAGAAATTCTTAATGGTGATTATCCAATTGCAGAAAATTCAAGAGGGAAATTACCTTTCCGGCAGCCCACTCCGGCCTGGTAACCGTCACCGTGAAATCCCTCCCTGCACTTGCACCGGAAACCCTGCTGGCCGGCACCTGGCTGGATTTTATTACACGTGGCATCCCGGTGACAGTTGCAGTCACCCAAAAGCCACCACCCCAACTGAACAATCCCGACATCCAACACGACCGACGATTTATTGAAGGTGTCGACGGATATGGACGACAAAAGATACCGACAGTGGCTTGCACTCACTTTAGCAAGACTGAGGAAACCATTTTCGCTTTCCTCGGAATAACAGGCTATGCTATGGTTGTCGGAACCACAATCCGTCAACTCAAAGTGAGTGTTTACCTTTGTTGTCAAGGATCGTGCATCATCAAACTACTGTTGATTCTGATTCACGTGTCTTAGCAAAATTCCGTTACGGTAGTTGGAATAATTTATTATTGAAGGGTTGTCAGGATTTGATCGAACGGTTGCATCTCGCCTCCAGGTTGAGCAGTATGCTTTCGCCGCCTATGCTCTGTACTGGAAACTCACCCACCATGATGTCACCGTTTGCGCTGCAGTTCAGACGGATTTGGCAGGCGGAGGAGGTTCCGATGAAGGGGAAGAGACGGTGTTTGACTGTGTTGTTGTGGCCGCAGGCCTGGTGGCACTTGCTTGCGCTGTGAGCGATCGCGATGACGTGTATGGGGAGAATGGAAACAGCTAAGAAGAGGAGAAGATGCGTTTACAGATCCTCATCTCTGTACTCTGTAAAGGTGAAAGAGCTGAGATAGAAAAGGGAATTAGGAGGTGGAAGAATGAGTTTATGAAGATGAATCAGTCATTTTGGGGAGGAGTTGACATGGAAAAGAGGTATCTTGCTTAGAAAAACGATCAGGTTGGGAGACTTGCCCTGTTTGAAGGGCAAAATCCTAGGATTGGACGACAGGAATTCCCAACTAATTTGAGGAAACATTCAACTGCTTATGATTATGATTAGAACCGTAATGTAATTTGGGAAGATGAAATATATATCCAGAGTGGGAAATCAGAAAAGGCTGAAGTTTTTCAGTTTTTCTTCTTCTTTACACACCTCTGTGTTACCCTTTTTTTCTTCCCAACTTCTTGACCGTATATGCAGTTGAATAATTTGAATAAAGCGTTCAAACCTGAAACCTCTAACCAACCTCTGAAATTATTACGTTTCTATTATTAAAAAAAAAAACTGAATAAAGGACAGGATTATAAGACGACAAGCTGCCCTTTCAAGAATTATGCTTTAATTAATTATTATCATGAAATATACATAAAATAAGGCAGTTTATTTTCAAAGGGTTACAATTAAACCAGTTAATTAGAGGTCATTTCTAATAGCTAGCCTTCTCAATCAAATTTGATGGTTGATAGTACAAATTTAAGTTGAATTCAATCCAATTATTAACAGGATCTAGAAAGAAAGACTAACTTCAAACACATAAAAACTCATCCTCCAAACCTGACTTTCCAAATTCCCTCCGGAAACCTGAGACAAGTCAAAGAGGTTGAATCCCCAATACAATCAAATTATCAGGAAATTGGGAGTTATTAGGGTGGGTGCAAACGTGGTCCCACGCCTTTGAACAACATAACAAACTTCCCGTGATCAATTATATATTATAAATTAAATACCGCATAATGGCATAGTCCTACTCATACACAATACACGCAAAGTCATCAGCTGGCTACAACACACACGCGCGTTGACTTGAACTGAATAATTCTCCCACCGTTGGAGGGCAGGGCCCACTTGGATTGACGCTCCAGATAGCGCTTTGATGCTCATAAAGTAGCAGCAGGTCTGCATCAGCACCCCATCATTGCCATTCGATTCGAGAATGATTTATGTTACGATGCAAAGCACGTACAAGAAGAACCCTTGCCTCCTCCTTCTTTCTTGCTTCATCAGGCTGTTAGATCAGATCCATCTTCATCGTACATTCGTACCCCCACTCCCTACTCTACTCCTGCTCCTAGACAAACAAATGACAAACGTTTTTCTTTTGTTGGATATTAGTATTTGATAACTAATAAAGCATCAAATAAATCTTTAATTGAAAAAATATTTTATTTTAATTAATATGAAATAATTCATTTAAATAAAAATGTTTTCGTCAAATTTATTTGTATTCAACCCAACATCGCTTTCAAGACTAGGAGTGGGCTAAACTTGAAACTAAGTTGGGCTCATGTTTAAAGTCAGATTGATGTGCTATTCGTCCAAAACCAATCGGGGTCTCATCCAGCCCATATCAGGAATGTCAATTAAGATAGCTTGAGTCACGTGTTTGCTTGCTCCTTTGAGATGTAAGAATTAGGCCATGTTTGGTTCGGCTAATGGCGTCAACCTCATGGCCAGTTGTTATTGGTAGTTGATAATTTAGTGTAATAGTTAATGGCGATAATTGATTATAAATTATTATTTGATAAAATAGTTGATAACTAGTAATTGATTAAAAAAATTTATAGAAACGTTTCAAAAAAAGTTACGATTTGTAAGCTTTCGATAAACTCTATTAATCGTAATCAGCGTGAAATTTGATTATGTGGTTTTATCGTCCTTTACGAGTGATTGGAGATGAATAAGTTATTAGCTATTAATTGTTTCTCAATCAATTCAACCAAGCAGGGTCTTAGATTGAAGATATTATTAGTTGGGGTGTTGTCATGTGTTTTGCTGTCGAGACCGTCAATAAGGATTGGAGTCAAAACTGCATATGGTGATTGGGTGTGTTGCCTTCAGTCACTTCTTTTACCATGTTTGGTATTATTTTAAAAATGCTTTATCTATACAAATAGCAAAAAGCACAAAGTGTTTGTCAAACAAATTTCCACAAATACCCTTACTAAAATTTAACAAAATACAAAATCAGAACTTTCTAACCAATATTTTAATATTTAAATATGCAAATATTTTTCATAATATTTAATATTAAATTAATAAGGAATAAATATGAGATTTTCAAAATTATCATTAATATAGTATAAATATGTTCAATAAAAGAATTACATTCAATATTTTATAATATCAAATCTTCCATCATTATTTAATAATATGTTCAATATTTCATTATCTTCATCTTAGTCATTTTTCTCGGTTTCATATTCTTAAAGAGATTCTTAATGAGTTCACATATCAATTAAATATGTGGTATATTAAACCATTTAAATTTTTGAACGATTTTTTACCATGAGTTAGTAACTTTTTTTTATATCTTCCATATTTTTAAGTATTGATAGGGTTTGAAAAACGGGATCATGAGCCCACTTTCATGGCCATGAAAGAAGCCTTGGATGAAGCGGCGAAACCCGCAGCTGGGCAGCGAAGGCCAGTCCGCTCATTTAAAAGTGGTTATGGATAATTGAGAAAGCCCGTATCACCTGCGTCGATTGAATTTTGCGTAAATGGAAAGTGGAATAATCACGCATAACTTATTATCTGTGAATCTATAAATCTTTAATTAAATCTCATCCCGAGGAAAGCGAGGATAATTCTGAAGTAAAATATTTATCCTGCAAAATCGATCAAATCTCACCAATAAAGGAAGGAGGATAATTCTCGTAATATATTATCATAACCGAATCAAAGCTGATCTCACTAAAAGGAAGGAGGATAATTGCGATAAGTATTACGCGATATCTCTTTACAAAAAATCAGATAAAGCGATAAATATCAAATCCGATGGGAAAGAATCAGCCTACTGCCGCCAGGTGAGATAATATCTGTATAAATCTGGGGCCACCCGGTGAAGGTACGCTAAATTCGGATCTTGATGCAAGCGTCTAGCCATTCTCTTTTCTGGAAGAATCGACTTTGCGTCGGGCGGCTGCGAAGCGAAGCCTGGCCCCCTTTTTCGGTTTTTGCGAGAGAAGTTCTTAAGTAAGAGCTGCGAGATCGCGGTCACGGCGATCTACCCACCGGCCAGACAATCGAAGCGCACGCATCCCGGCGCCCGCAAACAATCAGGTCGGCCCGAAGCGGCCTACAGCTGGCCCGGTCCGGTTGAAAAACGTGCCGATTGGCGCGTCACAGCCGAGAGCGGCAGTTCACGGCCTGTCGCGATTTCTGGTGCGATAGTGTCGGCTGAACATGGCGGGATGCGCTGTCCTCGAGATGCGAGACCCGGCTTGGCAACCTTGACGGCCAAACCTCGACACGTTAAACAACTAACACGAACGAGTACGACTCGCTCACCAAGCGGCGCGGTGAAAGTTAGAACAACTTTACGGTGGATGCAACGCCCACGAGTCACGGCGAGTTCGGGAAATTCTGACTTCCCTCCTCATAAAGACGACCGCAACACTACCGGCGAGAAGTCGACAAAAGCGAACGGAATCTTGGTGTATCCCACGGCGAAGGCGATCAAACTTCGGCGCTTCATCTACGCGCTGATTTCGGTTACACGCGAAGAGCGAGAATGCTCCAGTATGAACTCCACGACAATGGCGAGTCGCAGAAGAAGGCGAAGCACTCGGAAGTCGTTAAGCGGCAGGTCCGTCGTCGGCGTATTCAAAGCGTAGCGTCTTTCCCGAATAGAAAGTCGGATGACAACGAAGCGGATCGGTTAAAGGGGCTCTTGGTTTTCGGCCTTAAGCCGGAGCCACCGCGCTCACTTTGGCGAAATCTTTGCTCCATACGGACCCTGGCCCGACCGAGTCGGACCCATTTCGGTACATCGCCACTCGATATGGCGCCGGGCGTCTTGCTCACTTTGGCGAGCTCACCTACTCCACCTGAGGCCAGTACCTCCGAGTCGGACCCGACTCGAAGCTATCGCCCTCGGCCTTAGCGCCGGGAGACCATTGCTTTCGCTTTGCGAGCTCACTACTCCGCCCTGAGCCTTTGCCTCGAAGTCGGACCCATTTCGAGTCTGTCGTAACGACCGACGCTTAGATCGGGCCTGTTGCTCCGCTTTGCGAGCTCACCTACTCCCCACGAGAGCCGCAGCGCACCAGGAGTCGAACCGGCAATTGTCGCCGCCGCTCTAGCGCCGCCGGTTCAATCGCCGCTCGGCTCGCTCGGCTTCTAGCGCCACTACGGCTCAATCGCCACTCGCTGGCGCCGCCATTTCGTCGCCCTTTCGGCTCAGTCGCCCTCGGTTCGCGCCACGCCGCGGCTGTCGCCCTCGGCTCCCTCCGCTCTGAAGCGCCACTCAGCTCAATCGCCCTCGGCTCGGTCGCCTTCGGCTACGCGCCACTCGCTCAATCGCCACTCGGCTACAATCGCCACTCGGCTGCGCGCCCTTTCGGCTCGTCGCCCTTTCGGCTCTGACGCCACTCATTTCCAATCGCGCCACTCGGCACCAATCGCCACTTTCCGGTTACCGCTTTTCATTTCCGGTCGCCTTTCGGCTCACTCCGAAATTCTGACTCCGCTCGGCTCCCGTCGCTCACTCAGCTCAATCGCGCTTTCGGCTCACAATGTGACTTCGGCTCAATCGCGCCCACTCGATTCACAATCGCCACTCGGCTTCAAGCGCCACTCGGCTTCGCGCCACTCATTTCAATCGCCAGCTCGACACAACCCCACTTGGCTCAATCGCCCTTTCGGCTCAATCGCCACTTTCAGTTCTGACACCACTTAGCTCCAATCGCCACTTTCATTAAATCGCCACTCGGCTCGCTCATTTCTGGCCGCTCATTTCCCGATCGCCTCGACTCGGTCGCCCTCGGCTTTCTGACCAGCGAACCGATAGCCGCCGGCTCAATACGCCGCCGGTTCTGACACCACTTTCGGCTCAATGTCGCCGCTCGGCACCGATCGCCACTCGGCTCGCCATTCTGGCGCCACCGCGGCTGTCGCCGCTCGGCTCTAGCGCCACTCGGCTGTCGCCACTCGACTGTCGCCAGCAAACTCTGGCGCTTTTTCGGCTCGTCGCCACTCGGCTACAATCGCCGCCGACTCTGGCGCCGCTCGATGTCGCCACTGAAGCTCGTCGCCACTCATTTCGTCGCCCTTTCGGCTCTGGCGCCCTTGGCTCAATCATGCGCACTCATTCTGCCGTCGTCTCAATCGCCGCCAGGCTCAATGCATACTCGACTCTGGCGCCACTTGGCTCAGTCGCCACCGGCTCAGCCGCCGCTTTCGGCTGTCGCCCTTTCGGCTGTCGCCGCACTGGCTACAGACGCCACTCGACTCGATCCGCCGGCTGTCGCAGCCGGTTACCGCGCCACTCGGCTCAGCCGCCCTTTCGGCTCGCTCAGCTCTGGCGCCGCCGGCTCAATCGCCACTTTCGGCTACAGCGCCACTCGGCTCGGTCGCCACTCGGCTCAATCGTCCACTTTCCCGATTTGCTCGCGCCACTCGGCTCAATCGCCACTCGGCTGCGCCACTCGCTTCTAGCGCCACTCGGCTCAATCGCCACTTTCGACTACCGCAGCCCGCCGGCTCAATCGCCACTTTCGGCTACCGCCCATGACTTCGACTCTGGCGCCCTTTCGGCTCAATCGCCCGCTCAATTTACAAAGCGCCACTCGGCTCAATCGCCGGCTGCGCCACTCGGCTCAATCGCCCTTTCGACTCATTCGCCACTGTTTCCTAGCGCCCTTTCGGCTCAGTAGCCGCCATTTCTGAAGCGCCACTAGGCTCGATCGCCACTTTCGACTCAATCGCCACTTTCGGCTCACAGCGCCCTCGACTCAATGTCGCCACTCGGCTCAATCGCCACTCGATTTGCGCCACTCCATTTCAATCGCCACTCGACTCCTTTCGACTCCTGACGCCACTCGACTCAATCGCCACTAAACTCAATCGCCACTCGACTCGATCAGCCACTCGACTCGATCGCCACTTTCATTTACAAACGCCGCAAATTTGAATCGCCGCCAACACAGCAGCCGCCAGCTGATCGCCCGCTTTCGACTCTGGCGCCGCACCGACCGATCGCCACTAGGTTACAACGCCACTGCGGCTGATCGCCGCCGGCTACCACGCCCTTTCGGCTCCAATCGCCACTCGGCTTCGCTCCGAGTACACAAGCGCCACTCGTAATCGCCGCCGACGTCGCCCGCTTTCGGCTACGCGCCACTGGCTCGATCGCCCACTCGGCTCACTTTCATTCTGGCGCGCTCATTTCAATCGCCACTGCGGCTCATTATCACTCGGCTACAACGCCACTTTCGTCAATGCAGCCACTCGTCGCTCGGTAATGGCGTACTTTCGACTCTCAGTCGCCACTTTCGGCTCAATCATACTTTCGGCTGCGCGCCACTTTCGATTCATCGCCTTCGGCTCAATCGCGCTCGATTCTAGCGCCACTTTCGGCTCAATCGCCCTCGGCTCGCTCGCTTCCTGGCGCCCGCTCGGCTGTCGCCTTTCATTTACAAATTCGCGCTCGGCTACGCGCCCGCTCGGCTGTCGCCACTCGGCTACGCGCCACCTGCGACTCAATCGCCACTCGGCTCAATCGCCCTCAGCTCGGTCGCCGCTCCGGCTCCGATCGCCCGCACTCAGCCCAGCGGCAACAATCCCACTCGGCTCAATCGCCCTTTCGGTTCTGACGCCGCACCGGCTTCAAATCGCCACTCGGCTCACTCGGCTCTGGCGCCCTTTCGGCTCAATCGCCCTTTCGGCTACAACGCCGGCTCATTCGCCCTTTCGGCAATCGCCACTCGACCGATCGCCGGCTCATTTCGACGCCGCCGACGATGCGCCCACTCATTCCTGATCGCCCGGCTCACGACTCTGAAGCCACTCGGCGCCGATCGTGATCGGTACCGATGCATACTGTTCTCGCGCCACCGGCTCAATCGCCACTTTCGACTCCAGTCGCCACTTTCGCCTACAGCATGCGGGCTCAATGGCTATTATTTTCGGCTCGATCGCCCTTTCGGTTACGCGCCCTTTTCGGCTCAATCGCCGCTCGGCTCAATCGCCGCTCATTTCGCTCGGCTTCTAGGCAAAGCTCCGGCTCAATCGCCACTCGGCTACAAACGCCACTCGACTCGATCGCCACTTCGGCTAAATGAATCACTCGGCTATACGCCACTCGGCTCAATCGCCACTCGGCTGCGCTACTCGGCTGGCGATACTGGCACAAATCGCCGCACCGACTCTGACGCCCACTTTCAGCTCCATCGCCCTCGGCTGTCGCCCTTTGGCTCAGTAGCCGCTGGTTACCGCGCCCTCGGCTTTCAATGCGCCACTCGGCTCACTCCGCTTCCTAACGCCGCCGGCTCAATCGCCCTCCGGATCAATCGCCACTTTCGCTCACCGCCGCTGGCTCAAATGTACTGAGCTGATGTACTCGGCTACAGCGCCACTTTCGGCTACAACGCCACTCGGCTTTCCCGTAGCCACTCGGCTACAACGCCCTCGGCTCAATGCGCCTCGGCTCGATAGCCGCTCGACTCTGGCGCCACTTGGCTCGGTAGCCACTGGCTCCAATCGCCCTCGGCTCAATCTCCCTCAGCTCAATGCGCCGCTTTCGGCTTCGCTCGGCTACAGCGCCGACTCAATCGCCGCTCAGCTCGCTCTCGGCTGTCCTTCTCATTTCAATCGTCACTCGGCTATAAACGCCCTCGGCTCAATCGCCCTCATTCGCCGCTGGCTCTAAGCCACTCGGCTCAATATGGCTTCGGCTCTGGCGCCCTTACGACTCAATCGCCCGCTCGGTTCTGATGGCACTGACAATCGCGCTCGGCTCGTCACCACTCATTTCAATCGCCACTCGGCTTGTCGCCCTCGACGATAACCCTCGGCTCAATCGCCACTCGACTACGCATGCCAAACAATCGCCACTCGGCTCCAATCGCCACTCATTTCGATCGCCACTGGCTCAATGCCCTCATTCGCTTTCGGCTCACAGCGCCACTCGGCTCAATGCGCCACTCAGGCTGCGCGCCCACTTTCGGCTCGATCGCTGCGGCTCAGTGTCGCCGGCGCCGCCAGCGCCGCGGGCTCAATCGCCTTCGGCTACAACGTACCGTACAGCGCCGTCGGCTCGGTCAGCGGCTGTTTCTGGCGCCGCCGACCGATCGCGCTTTCGATTCTGGCGGCGCAAACTCGTCGCCACTCGGCTCGGTGCCGCTCGTCTCGGCGCGCTCGGCTCGTCGCCTCGACTCTGTCGCCCGCTCGGCTCAGTGCCCTTTCGGCTACGCGCCCTCGACTGGTAACTACTCGACTCAATCGTGCTCGGTTCGCGCGCCACGCCGACCGGTAGCCACTCGGCTCCGCTCGAATGACGCCGCTCATTCGATCGCCACTCATTCTCAAGCGCACTCGGCACCGATGCGCCCGCCGACCGATGGCACCGGCACCGATCGCCGCCATTTGCGCGCCGAGCGTAGCGCTCATTTCGGCGCCGCCGAGCTCAATCGCCGCTCGACTCGCGCATGCTTATCTTCCTGGCCTTGATCGGCTACCGCCGTGGTGAATCGCTCATTCTGGCGCCGCTCGGCTTTCGATGCGCCGCTCGACTCTGGCGCCACTTTCGGCTCGATCGCCACTAGGTTGCGCCCGCTTAAAACCGATCGCCGCTCGTTTTACTGCTTTTCGGCTCGATCGCCACTCGGCTCCGCCATTTCCTAGCGCGCTCGAAACCGATCGCCACTCGACTCGTCGCGTCGGCTCGCGCCACTGGCTCAATGCGCCACTCGGCTCACTTCGGCTACCAGCGCCACCGGCTCGTCGCCACTTCGGCTCAATCGCCGCTCGGCTTCGCCTTTTTCGGCTCAATACTTTCGGCTTCGCTCAGCCAATAGCGCCGCCGACCGATAGCCACTTTCGGCTCAATCGCCACTTTCGGCTTCCGCGCCCTCGGTTCATCGCCTTCGGCTGTCCTTTTCGGTTCGCGCCACTTTCGGCTGTCGCCACTCGGCTCACTGCCTTCTGGCGCCACTCGCTCAATCGCCCGCTCATTTCTGTCTTAGCTCGGTCTAGCGCCCTAAACTCAATCGCCACTCGGCTACGCCACTCGGCTCTACGTCGCCGCTCATTTCGTCGCCACTAAGCAATACGCCACTTTCGGCTCAATCGCGCTCGTGACCGCGCGTAACCAATCCCTCGGCTCAATGGCGGCTCGGTTACAACGCCCGCTCTGGCGCGGTAACCGCCGGCTGTCGCCCGCTAAACTCGCTCGGCTACCGCGCCGCCCGGCTCAATCGCCACTTTCGGCTGCGCCCTGGCTGTCGCCGCCGGCAGCCGCCACTCGGCTGTCGCCACTCGGCTACGCGCCGCTCAGCTCGGTCGCCCTTTCGACTCTGATAACCGCTCGACTGCAGCCCTTTCGGCTGTCGCCCGTCGGCTCGATCGCCACTTCGGTACTCGCGCCCTCGGCTCGTCGCCGCGACTCGTCGCCACTCGCCCTCGGCATACTTGGGCTCAATCGCCCTTTCGGCTGTCGCCACTCGATTCTGTAGCGCCACTCATTTGTCGCCGCTCGGCTCATCGCGCTTCCGGCTCGCACAGCTCTAGCCGCCGGCTCGGCCGCCGCACCGGCTACAGCGCCGCCGGCTCAATCGCCCTCCAGCTAAATCGTCACTCGGCTTCTCGCGCAAAACCATCGCCCTTTCAGCTGCGCGCCACTCGCTCTGGCAATGCACCGGCTCGTCGCCGCTTTCGGCGGCTGCGCCACTCGGCTCAATGCGCCACTCGGCTCGACGCCCTTTCATTTCAATCGCCCGCTTTCGGTTACAACGCCACGACCGGTAACCCTTTCGGCTCACTCCGCTTCGCGCCACTTCCATTTCAATCGCCCTCGGATCAATCGCTGCTTCGGCTTCACAGCGCCCTCGACTCGTCGCCCACTCGGCTCTGATCGCCACTTTCGGCTAAGCCCTCCGACTTCCTGCGCCTCGACCCGATGCGCCGCTCGACTCTGAAGCGCCGCCGACCAGTAGCCACTTTCGGCTCCAATCGCCCTTTCGACTCCGCGCCGCCGAAATCAATGCGCCACTTTCGACCGATAGCCCTTCGACCAATCTCCACTTTCGGCTCAATCGCGCTCGGCTCACTTTCGGCTACAACGCCGCCGACCGATGCGCCACTTTCGGCTCTGGCGCCACTTTCGGCTCAATCGCTACTTCCGACTCGATCGTCCGCCATTTCTCGCGCCCTTTCGGCTCAATGCGCCGCTGGCTGCGCGCCACTCGACTCTGGCGCCACTCGGCTCAATCGTGACTTCATTTCTGGCGCCCTGCGACTCAATCGCCACTTCCGGCTACAATGGCGCCATTTCCGATCAGCCGCCGACCGATGCCACCGACCGATCGCCACTTTCGACTGTCGCCACCGACCGATCGCCCACTCGACTCAATCGCCACTCATCTCGCGCCCACTTGGCTCAATCGCCACTCGGCTCAATGTCGCCGCTCGGCTAATGCGCCACTCGGCTCAATCGCCCTCGGCTCACTTTCGTTTTCTAGCATACTCGGCTGTCGCCACTCCGCTCAACGCCACTCGGCTCAATCGCTACTCGGCTCAGTAGTCACTTTCGAGTTTATAAACGCCCTTTCGGCTCAATCATGGCTAAATTTCTGGCGCCACTTTCGGCCCACCAGCGCCCCGCTCGTATTGCCTTCGACTGCGCCGCCGGCTCAATGCGCCCTTTCGGCTCTGGCGCTCGGCTCGATAGCCCTGGCTCAATGCGCCACTTTCGTCTCTGACGCCACTCGGCTCAATCGCTACGCTCGGCTCAATCGCCCTCATTTCGGTGCCCGCTCGGCTACAACGCCCGCTTCGACTCGATAAGCCACTCGGCTCAATCGTCCTTTCGGTTCGCGCCGCCGACTCGATACGCCCTCGGCTCACTCGACTACAAACGCCACTTTCGGCTCGATCGCCACTTTCATTTTACAAGCGCGCTCATTTCCGATCGCCACTCGACCGATGCGCCACTTTCGACTCGATCGCCGCTCGGCTCTGGCCGCCACCGGCAATCGCCGCACTCGGCTACAAACGCCCACTTTCGGCTGATCGCCACTTTCGGCTGCGCCCTTGTCTTTCTGGCCTTGATCGGCCACAGCGCCGCTGAATTTGAATCTTCACTCGGCTAGCGCCACTGAGCTGATCGCCACTCGACTCTGGCGCCACTCGACTCGATCGCCACTTTCGGCTCGCGCCCTCGGCTCGTCGCCACTTTCGGCTCGTCGCCCTTTCAAGCTCGTCGCCTTTCCGACACCAATCGCCGCACTCGTGACAAGCGCTTGGCTCGATCCCTGGCTCCAATCGCCACTTTCGGTTCTGGCGCCACTGGCGCCGATCGCCACTCATTTCGCTCATTTTCGCCTTTCGGCTGCCGGTCGCCACTCGCGGTACGCAAGCGCCACTTCATTTCGGTCGCCACTCGGCAATCATACTGACGATCGCCACTCGGCTCTGGCGCCACTTCATTTCTCGTCGCCGCACCATTTCTGTTCATCACTCGGCTACAAAGCCACTCGGCTCAATCGCCGTCGGCTCGATCGCCACTACGGCTAGCCGCTCGGCTCGATGCCACTTTCGGCTCGATAAGCCGCTGCTTCCAGCGCCCGGCGGGCTTTCAATCGCCCTTTCGGCTTTCAGTCGTCCGCACCGATTCTAGCGCCACTCGGCTGTCGCCCTTTCGGCTCAATCGCCACTTCCGACTCACTTTCGGCCTAACGCCACTTTCGGCTCAGCTCGCCGCTTTCGGCTACAACGCCCACTTCGGCTCATCGCCCACTTTCGGCTAAATCGTCGCTCGGCTTCTCGCGCCACTCATTTCCAATCGCCACTTTCGGCTCTGGCGCCACTTTCGGCTCTGCGATACTCGGCTCAATCGCCGCACTCATTCTAACGCCACTCGGCTCAATCGCCCACTCATTTCAATCATCACTCGGCTGTCGCCGCTCGGTTACAAGCGCCCTTTCGGCTCGTCGCGCTCGGCTCACTCATCCTAGCGCCACTCGGCTCGTCGCCACTCATTTCGATCGCCACTTTCGGTACACAACGCCGCGCCGACCGATGCTTTTTCGGCTACAATGCGCCGCACAAATCTGGCGCCGCCGTACCGCGCCGTCGGCTCGGTAACCCTTTCGGCTGCGCCACTCGGCTCAATCATGCACCGACCGATCGCCGCATTTCGACTCTGACGCCGCACCGACCGATGCGCCGCATCGAGTTTCTGGCGCGGCTCGGCTCTGGCGCCGCCGGCTGTCGCGCTTCGGCTGCGCCACTCGGCTCAATCGCCGCTCGGCTGCCGCGCCTTCGACCGGTCGCCGCCGACCGATCTTTTCATTTCCGATCGCCACTCGGCAATGCCACTCGACTCGATAAGCCACTACATTTCAATCGCCCGCTCGGCCCTGCTTGTGCCGAAACGATGCCATCGGCTCAATCGCCCACTCGACTCCCTTTCGGCTACAACGCCCTTTCGGCTGTCGCCACTTTCGGCTCTGGCGCCCGCTCGGCTCAATCGCTACTCGACTCAAGTAGATCACTTTCGGCTATAACGCCACTGGCTCAATCGCCTTCGACTCTGGCGCCACTCGGCCTAGCGCCACTCGGCTCCGTCCTTGACTTCGGCTACAAGCGCCCTCGGCTCCAATCGCCCGCTCGGCTCTGGCGGCACTCGACTCGTCATACTTTCGGCTCGGTCGCCGCCGTCTACAACGCCGCCGGCTCGATAATACTCATTTTCGGTCGCCACTCGACTCGTCGCCACTCGGCTCCGCAATTTACAAACGCCACTCGGCTCAATCGCCACTCGGTTACAACGCCACTCGGCTCAATCGGCTACTCGACTCAATCGTCCACTTTCCGGCTATGCGCCCTTTCGGCTCAATCGCAACTTCGGCTTCACAGCGCCACTCGGCCACTGGCGCCACTCGGCTGTCGCGGCTTCGGCGCCGCGCCACCGGCTCAATCGCCGCTCGGCTACAGCGGCGCACTCGGCTCAATCGCCGCCGGCTGTCGCCGCCGTCTGGCGCCGCTCGGCTCAATCGCCACTTCCGGCTCGTCGCCACTTCGGCTCGGTGCCACTTTCGGTACAAGCCCTTTCGACTTCGTCGCCCGCCGACCGTATCGCCGGTTCTGCGCGCCACTCGGCATTTCAATCGCCCTTTCGGCGGCTCACTCGACTACGCGCCACTCGGCTCGTCGCCACTTTCGGCCTCGCGCCGCTCAGCTCGTCGCCACTCGGCTCCAATCGCCACTTTCGGCTGCGCCCTCGGCTTAATGCAGCCACTCGGCTAATGTGCTCCAACTCGATGCGCCACTTTCAATTTCTGGCGCCACTATGCTCTGGCGCCCGATCGAATATGGCGCCACTTCATTTCCGATCGCCGCACCGATTTACAACCACTCGGCTCATTCGCCGATCGGTACACAACGCCCTTTCGGCTCAATCGCCACTCGCCTCACTCGGCTACAACGCCCTGGAAGCTCCAATCGCCCTTTCGGCTCAATCGCCACTCGGCTACAACGCCACTCGACTCGATCGCCACTCATTTCGCTCGGCTGCGCCACTGACTGTCGCCACTCGACTCAATCGCCGCTCGGCTCGCCACTCGGCTCAATCGCCCTTCGACTCATTTCGCCGCCAGTTTTGTACCACTTTCGGCTACCGATCGCCACTCACCGCTCTCCGCTACGCGCGCCATTTCGGCTCAATCGCCGCCGGCACCAGTCGCCCGCGGCTGCGCCGCCGGCATCGCGCTCTTTCTTTACAGCGCCACTGACTCAATCGCCGCCATTTCTGGCGCTTCACTGTTTCGCGCCACTTCGGCTACGCGCCCTTCGGCAATCGCCCTTTCGCTCTGACGCCACTCAACTGTCGCCGCACCGGCTACGCGCCCGCCATTTCTAGCCACTCGGCTGTCGCCCTTTCGGTTACAAACGCCACTTGCTCGGTCGCCACTCGGCTGCATACTCGGCTCGGTAGCCTCGGCTCACTTTCGTCGCCCTCGGATCAATCGCCACTTCGTCGATCGCCACTATTTCTGGCGCCACTCGGCTCCGGTCGCCACTCGGCTCACTCGGCCTAGCGCCCGCCGACCGATCGCCCTTTCGGCTCAATTGCCCGCTCATTTCTAAGCGCCCGCCAGCTCAATCGCCACTTTCGGCTCAATCACCACTTTCGGTTACCGCGCCCTCGGCTCAATCGCCACTCGCTCCGCACTCACTTCTAACGCCACTCGGCTCAATCGCCACTTTCATTTCAATCGCGCTCGGCTACGCCACTGGCTCATCGCCCTTTCGCTCTGTCCTTAGCTCGGCTACCAGCGCCCTCGGCTCAATCGCCACTCGGCTCTATCGCCACTCGGCTCGTCGCCACTCGCTCGTCGCCCTCCGCTTTCAGTCGCCACTCGGCTCAATCGCCACTCACTTCTGCGCCGCGCTTGGCTCAGTCGCCACTCATTTCAATCGCGCTCCGCTCGTCGCCGCTTTCGGCTCAATCGCCCTCGGCTCTAGCGCCCGTAGCTTTCGTCGCCCACTTCGGCTCAATCGCCACTGTTACCGCGCCGCTCCGGCTTAATCGCCCTTTCGACTCGGTCGCCCTTCGGCTACAGCCCTCGGCTCAATCGCCGCACTTTCGGCTCTGACGCGCTCGGCTCTAGCGCCCGCTCGGCTCAATCGCCCGCTCGGCTGATAAACCCTTTCGGCTACAAGCGTTAATAGCCGTCATTCGCCCTTTCGGCTCAATCGCCCGCTCGACTACAGCGCCATAGCTCGGTCGCCCACTCGGCTCATTGCGCCGCTCGGTTCGCGCCACTTCGGCTCAATCGCCACTCGACTCGATCGCCACTCGGCTCTGATGCGCCCTCGGCTCCTTTCGACTACAAGCGCCCGCCGACCGATACCCTTTCGGCTCAATGCGCCACTTCGGCTCAATCGCCCACTCGGCTTCTGCGCGGCCGCTCCGTCGCCCGCCGGCTGTCGCCCGCTCAGTTCTGGCGCCATTATCGCGCTCGGCTGTCGCCCGCCGGCTGGCGCCACTCGGCTCGTCGCCACTCGGCTGATCGCCCGCTCATTTCTGGCGCCACTTTCGGCTCAATCGCCACTCGACCGATCGCCCTCGGCTGTCGCCCTTTCGCTCACAGCGTTAATCATTTCAATCGCCGCTCATTTCGTCGCCACTCGACTCTAGCGCCATAGCTCGTCGCCACTCGGCTGTCCTTGCTCAGTTCTGGCGCCACTCGGCTTTCAATTGCCACTCGGCTCGTCGCCCGCTCGGCTCACTTTCGGCTACGCGCCGCTCGGCTCAATCGCCGCATCGGCTAGCGCCGCTCGGCTCAATCGCCCTCAGCCACAATCGCCCTTTCGGCTACCGCGCCACTTTCGGCTCTGGCGCCGCTCAGCTCAATCGCCACTCATTCGCGCCCTTTCGGCTCAATCGCCCTCGGCTGTCGCGCTCATTCTGACGCCACGCCCAGCTGTCCGCCCTCGGCTCCGGCCGCCACTCGGCTCAATCTCACGCCGGCTCGTCGCCACTCGGCTCACTCGGCTTCTGGCGTACTCATTTCAATCGCCACTCGGCTACGCGCCGCTCGGCTGATCGCTCTCGGCTCAATCGTCACTTTCGGCTATAACGCCGCACCGGCTGTCGCCGCACCGGCTCTGGCGCCACTTTCGGCTACAACGCCCTCGGCTCAATCGCCTTCGGCTACGCGCCGCCGGTTCAATAGCCACCGGCTCACTCGCTCTAGCGCCACTTTCGGCTCAATCGCCACTCAGCTACGCGCCGCTCGGCTCATTCGCGCTCGGCTTCAATCGCCACTCGGTTCAACGCCACTCGGCTCAATCGCCACTCGGCTCACTCGCGCTACAACGCCACTCGGCTCAATCGCCACTCGGCTACAAACGCCGCCGGCTCAATGTCGCCACTTCGGCTACAATCGCCACTTTCGGCTACAGCGCCCTTTCGGCTCAGTCGCCCTTTCATTTCTGGCGCCACTAAACTCAATCGCCACTCGACTCAATCGCCGCTCGGTTACAACGCCCTTTCGGCTCAATCGCCTCGGCTCCTCCTTCTGACTCCGCTCGACCGATCGCCACTCGGCTCGTCGCCACTTTCGGCTACAAAAGCGCCTTTGGCTCAATGCAGCCGTCGTACAATCGCCACTCGTTTCTGAAACGCCACTCGACTCTGGCGCCACTCGGCTTTCAATCGCCCGCTTTCGGCTACAACCCAGCAGCTCGTCGCGCTCGGCTGTCGCCGCCGGTTACAACACCACCACTTGGCTCAATCATGCCGGCTGGCCGCCACTCATCGCTCGACCTAGCCACTCGGCTCAATCGCCACTCGCTCAATGCGCCGCTCATTTCTGACCCCACTTGGCTCGATCGCCACTCGGCTCAATCGCCCTTTCGGTTCTGACACCACTCGCTCAATCGCCGCCTCGACTCCAATCGCCCGCACCGGCTCACTGGAAACACAACGCCACACGGCTCAATCGCCACTCGGCTACAACGCCACTCGGCTCAATCGCCGCTCGGCTCAATCGCCACTAGGCTACAGCGCCCTCATTTCAATCGCGCTCGGGCCTGTCGCCACTCGGCTTCGCCCGCTCAGCTCAATCGCCACTCGGCTCAGTCGCCGCTCGGCTCAATCGCCCTTTCATTTCGCGCCATAGCTCAATCGCCCACTTTCGGCTGCGCGTAATCCCGGCTCATCGCCACTTGGCTCAATCGCCCTTTCGACTACGCGCCGCCCAGCTGTCGCCGCTTTCGGCTTCGGCCGCCACTCGGCTCAATCGCCCTCGGCTCAATCGCCCTTTTCATTTCCTGGCGCCCTCGACTCAATCTCCGCTCATTTCGATCATACTTTCGGTTCTGACGCCACTCGGCTCAATCGCCCTCTTTCGGCTCCTTTCATTTCTGGCGCCACTCGGCTCAATCGCCACTTTTCGGCTACAGCTGAAACTCGGCTCGATCGTAGCTCGACTCAATCATTCGCTCCACGACTGTCGCGCGCTGGCTCCGTCGCCACTTTCGACCTAGCGCCACTTTCGACTCTGGCGCCCTTTCGGCTCAATCGCCCTTTCGGCTACAAGCCTTTTCGGCTCAATAGCCGCCGGCTACAAAAGCGCTGACTCGGCCAGCCACTCGGCTCAATCGCCACTCGGCTACAAGCGCCACTGACGATGTCTTTCGACTCTGGCGCCACTACGACTCGTCGCCACTCGTCAATCGCCGCTCATTTCTGGCGCCACTCGATCGTCGCCGCTTTCGACTGCAAGCGCCACTAGGCTCAATCGCCACTCATTTCGATCGCCACTTTCGGTACGCGCCACTCGACTCAATGTCCGCCACTGTTTCCGGTCGCCACTCGATTCTAGCGCCACTTTCGGCTGTCGCCACTTTCGGCTCACTTTCGACTACAACGCCACTCGGCTCAATCGCCCGCCATTTCGGTCGCCCTCATTTCGATCGCCACTCATTTCAATCGCCACTTTCGGTACCTGCGCCCCTTAGGCTGAATCGCCCTTTCAGCTCTGGCGCCGCTCGGCGCCATTCGCCGCTCGGCTCTGGCGCCCACTCGAAACCGATCGCGGCTAGGTTACAGCGCCACTTTCGGCTCAATCGCCACTTTCGGCACCTGGCAGCCACTGGCTCGATCGCCACTCGGCTCACTCATTCTGACGCCACTCGGCTCGATCGCCACTCATTTCGTCGCCACTCATTTCGCGCCGCTTCGGCTTTCAATCGCGCTTCGGCTCGCCGACTCACAGCGCCGCACGGCTCGGTCGCCACTTTCGGCTCAATGCAGCCACTTTCCATTTCTGGCGCCACTCGGCTCAATCGCCACACCGGCTCGCACTTTCAGCGACAACGCCGCACCATTTCGATGCCCTTTCGGCTGTCGCCACTTCGGCTACAACGCCCTTCCGGTTCGCATCGCCTTCGGCTCAATAGCCACTTTCGGTTCGCGCCACACCGGCTCAATCGCCCGCTCGGCTCACTCACTTCTGGCGCCACTCGGCTCAATCGCCCTTTCGGCTACAATCGCCACTTTCGGCTCTGGCGCCACTCGGCTCAATCGCGCACTCGGCTACAAGCACGCCGCTAGGCTCGATCGCCGCTCATTTCGATCGCCCTCCGCTCGATCGCCGCCGACTCCCGATCGCCACTCGGCGACCGCGCGCTTAACCGATCCCCACTCGGCTCAATCGCCCGCACTTTCGGTTACGCGCCGCTCGGCTCGATCGCCACTCGGCTCACTTTCATTTACAACGCCACCGACCAATCGCCGCTTTCATTCTAGCGCCACTTTCGGCTCAATCGCCGCTTCGGCAATCGCCCGCCGGCTCAGTGTCGCCCGCACCGACTCTGGCGCCACTCGACTCGTCGCCACTTTCGGCTACAATCGCCACTTTCGGCTCTCGAAAGCCACTCGGCTGATCGCCGTCATTTCGATCGCCACTCGGCTGCGCCGCTGACTCCAATCGCCACTCTATTCGTCGCCACTCGCCTCTGTCATACTTGGGCTCGTCGCCGCTCGGCTCATTACGCCGCTGGTTCGCCACTCGGCTCAATCCGCCGCCGGCTCAATGCATACTCGCTCGCTCGGCTACAACGCCACTTTCGGCTCAATCGCCGCACTCGGCTCTGGCGCCACTCGGCTCAATCGCCGCCGGCCCTAAATCGTCACTTTCGGCTATACGCGCCCTTTCGGCTGTCGCGGCTCAAGCTCTGACGCCGCCGGCTCTGGCGATACTCGACTCGGTATACTTTCGGCTACCGCGCCACTCGGCTGTCGCCACTCGGCTGTCGCCACTCGACCAATCGCCACTTTCGGGTTACAACGCCCTTTCGGCTGATCGCCACTCGGCTCACTCGCTTCTAGCGCCACTCATTTCGATCGCCACTGGATCAATCGCCACTCGACTCTGGCGCGCTGGCTCAATCGCCCTGCGGCTCTGATCGCCACTCGAAATTCTCGCGCCGCACTTCGGCTACAACGCCGCCGGCTCAATCGCCACTCGGCTGCGCGCCCGCCGGCTCGTCGCCCACTTTCGGCTCGTCGCCACTCGACTTCTGAAGCGCCGCCGAACGGTAGCCGCCGGCGCCGGCGCCACTTCGGCTCAATCTCACTCGGCTCAATCGCCGCACCGGCTCGCACGACTCTGGCGCCCGCCGGCTCGCCGATCGCCCGCACCGACCTAGCGTACCGGCTCCAATCGCTACCATTTCAATCGTCGCTCCATTATCGCCTTTTTCGGCTGTCGCCGCTTCGGCTACCAGCGCCGCCGGCTCTGGCGCCGCTCGGCTCAATCGCGGCTTCGGCTCTGGCGCCGCCGGCTCGATAAAGCCGCGCAAATCTCACCGTGCTTTTCGGCTCCGATGGCCACTTTCGGCTGATGTCGCCGCGCAAACCGGTCGCCGCCGGCAATCGCCCTTTCGGCTTTCGGTAGCCGCCGGCTCGTCGCCACTCGGCTTCTAGCGCGGCAGCCGATCGCGCTTCGGCTGTCGCCACTTTCGGCTTTCAATCGCCACTTCGGCTCGTCGCCGCTCGGCTTTCGCTCGGCTGCGCCACTCGTCATCGCCACTCATTTCGCGCCACTTTCGGCTGTCGCTACTATTTCAATCGTCTTTCGGTACTCGCGCCGCTCGGCTTCAATCATGGCTTCAATTTCTAGCGCCACTCGGCCACAAGCGCCACTCGGCTCATCCTTGGCTTTCGGCTCGGCCCGCACGGCTCAATCGCCACTGTTCTGTATTTTCGGCTCGGTCATGCTCGGCTCAATAAGCGCTCGTCTACCGCGCCACTTTCGGCTCAACTCGCCACTCGGCTCTGTCGCCGCGCCGGCTCAATTGCCGCCATTTTACCGCGCCCGCTCGGCTTCGGTAGCCACTTTCGGCTCAATCGTCACTCGATTTACAAGCGCCCACCGGCTCAATCGCCACTCGGCTCGCTCCGACTCTGGCGCCACTCGCGGCTCAGCCTTTTCGGCTAGCGCCACTTTCATTTCGGTCGCCACTCGGCTCAATACGCCGCTCGGCGCCGATGCCCGCTCGGCTGCGCCTTCGGCCATGCCACTCGGCTAACGCCACTCCAACTCAATCGCCACTCGGCTCTAAACGCCACTATGCTCTAGCGCCAATCGGCTCGCGCGCAAGTGAATCGCCCTCATTCTGGCGCCACTCGGCTCAATGCCACTCATTACCGCGCCACTTTCAGCTCGATCATGCCTTGGAGTTACGCCAGCTCGGCTCGATGCGCCCTTTCGGCTACAAACGCCACTCGGCTCAATCGTCTCGGCTCACTTTCATTCCTCGCGCCATAAACATTAGCCACTCGGCTCCAATGCGCCACTTTCATTCTGGCAGCCATGAAGCTCGATCGCCCTTTCGGCTCGCTCGGCTCTGACGCCACTCGCTCGTCGCCACTCGGCTGTCGCCGCTCGGCTAGCGCTTTTTCGGCTCAATCGCCCTCGGCTCACTTTCGTGACTCGCGCCACTCATTTCGTCGCCACTCGGCTGTCGCCACTTTCGGCTACGCGCCCTCGGTTAAATGTGACTTCGACTCGTCGCCACTTTCGGTTCGCGCCACTCGGCTCAATCGCCCACTCATTTCGCTCGCTGCGCGCCGGCTCCGACTCGTCGCCGCCGGCTACAATCGCCACTCGGCTACCGCGCCACTGAAACCAATACGCCACTTTCGGCTGCGCGCCACTCGGCTCAATCGCCCTTTCGGCTCAATCGCCCTCCGGCAATCGCCGCCGACCGATCGCCGCCGGCAACTCGCGCCCGGCAACCGATCCCGCTCGGCTGATCGCCGCTCGGTTACAACGCCACTTTCGGCTCAATCGCCACTCATTTCGGTCGCCACTCGACTCGCTCGGCTCTGGCGCCACTCATTTCCAATCGCCATTTCGACTGCGCGCCACTCGGCTCAATCGCTTCACCTGACGTCGCCGCTCATTTCGTCGCCACTCGGCTAGCGCCCTTTCGGCTCGGTAGCCGCTCATTTCTGATCGCCACTTTCGGCTAAAGCCACTCGGCTCAATCGCCCAGTGGCTGGTAGCCACTTCCGGCTACAACCGCCATTTCCAATCGCCCGCTGAACCGATCATACTTCGCCTCTGGCCCAGCCATGGGCTCAATCGTACTTTCGGCTCGTCGCGCTCGGTTACAACGCCACTTTCGGCTCAATCGCCACTCGGCTCAATCGCCACTCGGCTATATTTCTAAACGCCACTGACTCGTCGCCACTCGGCTTCGCGCCTCGGCTCAATCGCCACTGTTAAATCGATCACTCGGCTATAAGCCGCTCGACTCAATCGCCACTCATTTACGCAACGCCACTCGGCTAGCGATACTTCGACTCGATCGCCGCTCGGTTCTGACGCCACTTCGGCTCAATCGCCCACTCGGCTCGATGCGCCCACTCGGCTCAATCGCCACTTTCGGTTCGCGCCCGCCGGCTCAATCGCCACTTTCAACCACTCATTCGCGCCACGCAAGCTCGATCGCCCACACTCGGATCAATCATACGGCTCGGCTCTGGCGCCGCTCGGCTCAATCGCCACTTTCATCCTGTCGCCGCTCGGCTACGCGCCACTTTCGGCTCTGGCGCCACTCGGCTCAATGCGCCACTTTCGACTCTCTGGCGCCCTCGGCTCGGTCGCCACTCGACTCGGTCGCCACTCGACTACGCGCCACTTGGCTCAATCGCCCTTCGACTCGATCAGCCACTCATTTCCGATCTCACTCGACTCAGTCGCCCGCTCATTTCGCTCGGCTCCTGGCGCCCTTTCTCGGCTCGTCGCCCTTTCAATTTTCCTGGCATACGCCGACCGATCGGCTACTCATTTCGATCGATCACTTTCGGCTATAGCGCCGCCGACCGATGCGCCACTCGTTCTGGCGCCGCACCGACTCTGAGAAGCGCCCACTTTCGGCTGTCAGCGACTAAAGGCTCTGGCGCCACTTTCGGCTCGTCGCGCTCGACTCATTCTTTCATTTCAGTCGCCCGCTCATTTCGTCGCCTCGGCTCAATCATACTCCGACTAATCGCCACTCGGCTCAATCGCCACTTTCGGCTCAATGTCGCCCTTCGGCTGCGCCACTTAGCTCAATCGCGCCGCTGTTTCGATCGCCACTCGACTCAATCGCCCGCTCATTCAATCGCCACTCGGCTCACTCGGCTACAAAGCGCCACTTCGACGATCGCCACTTTCGGCTACAAGCGCCGCACCGGCTGTCGCTACCGGCTCGATGCGTCGCCGAGGTATAGCGCACCGACGATCGCGGCTTCGGCTACAACCGGCCCTGGCGCCACCGGCGCCAATCGCTGACTTCGGCTTTCTGGCGCCGCCGGCTCAGCCGCCCGCACCATTTCTGGCGGCACTACGTACGTCGCCACTTTCGGCTTCCGGTCGCCGCCGTCTACGCGCGCCGCCATTTCAATCGCCCGCAAACCGGTCGCGCTCGGCTCGGTGCCACTTCGGCTCTGGCGCCCGCCGGCTTCAGTAGCCACTCGGCTCAATCGTCTTTCGGTTACACGCGCCGCTCGGCTGTCGCGCTCGGCTCACTTTCGGCCTAACGCCACTCGGCTCCAATCGCCACTCGACTCTGGCGCCGCACCGACCGATAGCCGCCGGCTCGCCCGCTGGCTCGATCGCCGCGCCGGCTCTGACGCCCACTTTCGGCAATCGCGCTCGGCTGGCCGTCAGCTCAATCGCCCGGCCGGCTCTGGCGCCACTATGCTCTGGCCTTGATCATTTCTGGCGCCCACTAGGGTGATCGCCACTTCCAGCCTCTGGCGCTTTTCCCGACTCGATCGCCACTCATTTCTGGCGCTCGGCTCGGTCGCCACTCGGCTCTGGCGCGCTTTCGGCTGATGTACTTCGGCTCAATCGCCACTCAGCTCAATCGCCACTCGGCTCCATCGCCACTCGGCGGCTCGCGCCAACGGCTCAATCCCACTCGGCTCAATCGCCGCCGATTTCGCGCCACTGGCTCGTCGCCGCTCGTACCGACTGCGCCGCCGGCTCAATCGCCCGCTCGGCTAGCGCCCGCGGCTGTCGCGCTCGGCAATCGCCGCTCGACTCGGTCGCCGCCGGCTCTGGCGCCGCCGGCTCAGTCGCCGCTCGGCTCTGATCGCGCTCATTTCGCAAAGCCACTTTCGGCTCGTCGCCAATCGGCTCAATCGCCACTCGGCGCTACCGCGCCCTCGGCTGTCGCCCTTTCCGGCTCGATCGCCACGCCGCCCTCTAGCGCCACTGGGCTCGGTCGCCCTTTCGGCTCAATGTCGCTCGGTTACAAGCGCCACTTTCGGCTCAATCGCCACTCATTTCGGTCGCCCTCGGCTCACTTTCATTTCTGGCCACTTTCGGCTCGATCGCCGCGGCTACAAACGCCGCACTCGGCTCGTCGCCACTCATTCGTCGTCTTTTCGCTCTAAGCGCCGCATCGGCTCGATCGCCACTCATTTACAACGCCGCTCATTTCTGGCGATACTCGGCTCGATCGCCACTTTCGGCTACAAACGCCACTCATTCGGTCGCCTCATTTCCGATCGCCACTCGGCTCGTCGCCACTTTCGGTTACAACGCCGCCGGCTCGTCGCCCTCGACTCCTCGGCCACGCCACTCGGCTGATCGCCCTCATTTCAATCGCCGGCTCGGCTACAAAGCTCGGCTCGTCGCCACTCGGTTCTGATCGCCACTTTCATTTCTGCGCCACTCAGCTGAGCGCCCTTTCGGCTCGTCGCCGCTCGGCTACACGCCGCCACCGGCTCCAATCGCCACTCGGCTCAATCGCGCTTTCGACTTCGCGCCACTCGGCTCAATCGCCCACTTCCGGCTCTGGCGCCACTTTCATTTCTGGCGCCACTCGGCTCAATCGCCTTCGGCTGCGCGCCGCCGGCTCAATCGCCACTTTCGGCTCTGCTGACACTCGGCGCCGTCGCCACTCGGCTCAATCGCCACTCGGCTCAATCGCCCGCGGCAATCGCCGCCGCTGTCGCCACTTCGGCTCAATCGCCACTCGACTACGCAGCCACTTGGCTCGATCGCCACTCGGCTCAATGTCGCCACTGGCTCACTTTTCGGCTCTGGCGCCACTCGGCTCAATCGCCACTGGCTACAACGCCCTTTCAAGGCTTAAATCGCTACTCAGCTCAATCGTCACTCGGCTATAACGCCACTCGGCTCAGCTCGCCTTCGGCTCTGGCGCCCGCTCGGCCACAAGCAGCCACTTTCGGCTGTCCTTGACTTCGGCTCTGGCGCCGCTCGGCTGTCGCCACTTTCGGCTACAACGGCACTTTCGGCTCAATCGCCCGCCGGCTTTCAATCGCCACTCGTCTACAACGCCCTCGGCTCAATGCGCCACTCGACTCGTCGCCATTCGACTCGTCGCCGAAATTTCGGCTCGGCTCATTTCGCGCCGCTCGACTCGTCGCCACTTTGGTACGCGCCACTCGGCTCAATCGCTACTCAGCTCAATCGTCACTCGGCTATAACGCCACTCGGCTCGATCGCAGCTTCATTTACCGCGCCCTCGACCTGACGCCACTTTCGGCTGTCCTTGACTTCGGCTCTGACGCCCTTTCGGCTTTCAGTACGCCCGCGCCGGTCTGACGGCTTCATTTCCGATCGCCGCACCGACCGATCGTAGCTCGTCTGACGCCACCGGCTCAGTCGCCACTTTCGGCTCGATCGCCCTTTCGGCTCTGGTGCCACTTTCGGCTACAACGCCACTTTCGACTCAATCGCGCCGCCAGAGCTCGGTCGTCACTCGGTTGGCGCCACTGTTTCAATCGCCACTCGGCTCGCTCATTCTGAAAGCGCCGCTCGACTCGGTCGCCTCATTTCTGGCGCCGCTCGGCTGTCGCCACTTCATTTCGATCGCCGCCGGCTCTGCGCCAGCTCGACCCAATCGCCACTTTCGGCTACAGCCACTTTCGGCTGATCGCCACTTTCGACTCTGGCCTTAACATCTTCTGTGATCGGCTACAAGCGCTTACGCTCGAACCGTCGCCGCTCGATTCTGGCGCCGCGCCCGACGTCGCGATCGGCTGGCCCGCCGACCGGTCGCCCTCGCCTCACTCAATTTTACCGCCCGCCAGGCTCCGATCGCCGCCGACCGATCGCCACTCATTTCTGGCGCCACTCGGCTCGATCGCCACTCGACAGCTCGGCTCTAAACGCCACTCGAGCTAATCGCCCTTTGACCAGTCGCTAACTTCGGTACACAAGCGCCGCTCGGCTCAATCGCCTGTTGATCGCCACTTTCGATTTACAATACCGCTCGGCTGTCCTTTTTCTGCTCACTCGCTACCGCGCCACTTTCGGCTCAATCGCCCGCTCGGCTGTCGCCACGCCAGCTCTGGCGCCGCCGGCAATCGCCACTCTGCTTCTGGCCTTTCGGCTTCAGTAGCGCCCGGCCATTTACAGCCCGCCGGCTGCGCGCCACTCGGCTGCGCGCTTTCGGCAATCGCCCTTTCGGCTTCGCGCCGCCGACTCAATCGCCGCTTGACTCTAGCGCCCTTTCGGCTACAGCGCCGCGGCTCGTCGCCACTTTCGGTTACAGCGCCACTTGGCTCGTCGCCGCTCATTCTGCGCCACTCATTTCGTCGCCCACTCGGCTCATTCGCGCCCTTTCCGGATCAGCCGCCGCTCGGCTCAATCGCCGCACCGGCTGCGCCACTCGGCTCGATACGCCTCGGCTCACTTTCGGCTACGCCACTCGGCTCAATCGCCGCACCGGCTCCGGTGCCGCCGGCTGCGCGCCCGCCCGGCTCAATCGCCACTCGGCTCAATCGCCACTCGGTTACAACGCCACTCGGCTCAATCGCCACTCGCTCCTCCGCTGCGCCATAAGTGTCGCCCTGAGCTCAATCGCCACTCGGCTCGCGCCACTGGCTGTCGCCCTTTCATTCTGTCGCCGCTCGGCTCTGGCCTTTTTCGGCTGATCGCCACTTTCATTTCTGGCGCCCTCGGCTCAATCGCCACTTACAATCGCCACTCGGCTCAATCGCCACTCGGCTCAATCGCCACTCCGCTACAACGCCGCTTGGCTCCGATCGCCCACTCAGGCTCGTCGCCACTCAGCTCGATCGCCACTTTCATTTCGATCGCCACTCATTCACAGCGCCCGGCTTGGCTCGATACGCCCACTTTCGGCTCAATCATACTTTGTTCTGCGCCCTTTCGATGTCGCCACTTCGGCTCAATCGCCACTTTCGGCTACAACGCCACTCGGCTCAATCGCCCTTTCGACCTGATGGCCGCTCGACTCTGACGCCACTCGACTCGGTCGCCGCCATTTCGATCGCCACTCATTCTGACGATTGTCGGGCAAATTCGTATTTCCGAACGATCGTATTTATTCTGGCGCCACTTGGCTCGATCGCCCTTTCATTTCCGTCATACTTTCGGTTCTAGCATGCTCATTTCCGGTCGCCACTCTGACTCGATCGCCGCCGACCGTCGCCCGCTCGGCTCGCCATTTCTGGCGCCGCTGGCTCGGTCGCCACTTTCGGCTCAATCGCCATATTTCGGTCGCCCTTTCATTCTACTGCTTGCCGGCAACCGTCGCCACTTTCGGCTCAATCGCCACTTTCGGTTACAACGCCACTTTCGGCTTAATCGCCGCCGACTCAATCGCCCGCTCGACTCACAACGCCCGCCGACGGTCGCCCACTTTCGGCTATTCGCCACTCGGCTTCTGGCGCCCTCGGCTCAATCGCCACTCATTTCCAATCGCCACTCGACTCGTCGCCACTTTCGACTCGCGTTAAATGGCTCAATCGCCCTTTCGACTCGGTCATGCACCGACTCTGGCGCCACTTAGCTCAATCGCCCTTCATTTCGGTACGCGCTCGGGTTACAACGCCACTCGGCTCAATTGCCACTCGGCTCAATCGCCCTCGGCTCACTTTCGGCTCTGGCGCCACTCAAACTCAATCGCGCTCATTTCTAGCGCCCGCTCGGTAATCGCCACTCGGCTACAATCGCCGCTCGGCTCTGGCGCCACTTTCGGCTCTGGCGCCACTCGGCTCAATCGCGCTCATTTCTGGCGCCCGCTCATTTCGAAATCGCCCTTTCGGCTCGATCGCCCGCCGACTACGCGCCGCTTGGCTCGATAGCCCTTTCGACCGATCGCCCACTTTCGGCTCGATCTCGCTTTCGGCTCGTCGCCCTTTCGGCTCCTCGGCTCGCGCCGCCATTTCGATCGCCGCTCGGCTCTGGCGCCCTCGGCTCAATCATTACTCATTTCGGTCGTCACTCGGCTATAACGCCACTTTCGGCTCGTCGCCTCATTTCCTGGCAGCCGCCATTTCTGGCGCCACTTTCGGCTCGTCGCCCGGCTTCATTTCTAGCGCCGCTTTCGACCGTCGCCACTTTCGGCTCTGATGGCACTCGGCTCAGTCGCCACTTTCGGCTCCGTCGCCCTCGACCGATCGCCACTTTCGGCAATCGTACTCGACCGATCGCCACTCGGCTCAATCGCCACTTTCGACCTCTGGCGCCACTTAGCTCAATCGCCCTCATTTCGATCGCCACTCGGCTCGATCGCGCTCGAAATATTCAGCCCGCTCGATTTCGCTCGGCTCTAGCGCCACTCATTTCAATCGCCACTCACGGTTCTGGCGCCGCTCGACGATCCTTTCTTCGACTCGATCGTCCTTTCATTTCTCGCCACTCGGCTCAATCGCCAACTCATTTCTAAGCGCCACTCGACCTAGCCGGTCGGCTCAATCGCGGCTTCGGCTCTGACGCCGCCGGCTCGTCGCCCACTTTCGGTACCTGGCGGCACTCGGCTCGTCGCCGCCGATCGTCATACTGCGTCTCTGGCGTACTTTCGGCTCAATCGCCCTTTCGGCTTCCAATCGCCCTCGGCTCAGTGCCGCGCTCGGCTACGCGCCGCTCGACTCAATCGCCCGCTCGGCTCAATCGTCCTTTCGATTCTGGCGCCACTCGCATCAATCGCCCTCGGCTCACTTTCATTCTCGCCGCGCTCGGCTGATCGCCCTTCATTTCTGACGCCGCTTTCGACCGATCGCCACTCGACTCAATCGCCACTCGGCTCAGTATTCGCCGCTCGGCTGGCGCCACCGGTGTCGCCGCACTCCTTCTAAGCGCCGCTCGACTCGTCGCTGCTCGGCTACAAACGCCATATGCTGCGCCACTCGGCTCAATCGCCCTTTCGGCTCACTCGGCAGCAGCCTTATGTGTTTCGTCGCCCGCTCGGCTCCAGTCGCCACTTTCGGCTCTGACGCCACTCGGTTCATCGCCTTTCCACGACCGATCGCCCGCACCAGGTTACCGCGCCACTTTCGGCTCGATCGCCACTCGGCTCCTCTGCTCTAGCGCCACTCGGCTCAATCGCCACTCGGCTACAATCGCCACTTTCGGCTACAAACGCCGCTCATTTCGTGCCACTCGACTCGCGCCCTCATTTCAATCGCCACTCGACTCAGTGCCACAAAGCGTCGCGCTCGGCTCGTCGCCGTCGTAGCCAGCGCCGCTTAGCTCAATCCCACTCGGCTCAATCGCCACTTTCGGTTACCGCGCCACTTTCGGCTCAATCGCCGCTCGGCTCAATCGCCCTCGGCTCCACGCACCGGCTACGCGCCACTCGGCTGATCGCCGCTCATTTCTAAGCGCCGCTCGGCTGTCGCCACCGGCATCGCCACTCGGCTCGTCACCACTTCGGTTCTGGCGCCCTTTCGGCTCGATCGCCACTTTCGGCTCTGTCGCCAGCTCGGCTCACAAAGCCACTCGACTCGATCGCGTCGGCTGTCGCCCTTTCGGCTACAACGCCACTCGACTCGGTCGCCACTCGACTCGTCGCCCTTTCGCCTCTGGCGCCACTTGGGCTGTCGCGCGGCTCCGTGCCACTTTCGGTTCTGGCGCCCTCGGCTCAATCGCCCGCCATTTCCCGGTCGCCCTTTCGGCTTTCAATCGCCCGCAACCACTCCCGGCTCGCCACTCGGCTCAATCGCCCGCTCGGCTCTGACGCCACTCGGCTCGTCGCCCTTTCGGCTAAATCGTCGCTTTCGGCTCTGCGCCACTCGGCTCCAATCGCCCGCTCAATTTCTGGCGCCACTTTCGGCTACGCGTCTTTCGCTCAATCGCCGCACTCGGCTCTGGCGCCACTCGGCTCAATCGCCCTTTCGGCTCAATCGCCACTCGCTCCAATCGCCCTTTCGGTTACAACGCCCTTTCGGCTCGTCGCCACTCGGCTCACTCACTTCGCCACTCGACTCGGTCGCCACTCGGATCAATCGCCGCTCGGCTCTACCGCCACTCGGCTCAATCGCCACTCGGCTTCTAATGCGCCACTTTCGGCTCTGGCGCCCGCATCGGCTCTGACGCCACTCGGCTCGATACGCCCACTTTCGGCTCTGTGTCTTCGACTCAATCGCCACTCGGCTTTCAATCGCCCGCTCTACGACTCGACGCCCGCGGCTCAATGGCCGCTCGGCTCGTCGCCGCTCGAAACCGATCTCCCTTTCGGCTCAATCGCCACTCGGCTCCTTTCGGCTCTGGCCCGGCTCATTTCAATCGCCACTCGACTCTGACGCCACTCATTTCAATCGCTACTTCGACTCGTCGTCGCTCGGCTACTCGCATGCCGGCTCAATCGCCACTTTCCCGTTTACCTGCGCGTACTCGGCTACGCGCCACTCGTGATGCCGACTTCGGCTACAAAGCCACTCGGCTCAATCGCCACTCGACTGCAATGGCGCCGTCGATCGCCACTCGACCGATCCTTTTCGGCTCGATGTCGCGCTCGGCTTAATCGCCACTCCATTTCCAGTCGCCGCTGGCTCAATCGCCGCAAACTCTGGCGCCACTTGGCTCAATGCGCCACTGGCACCGATCGCCGCTCGGCTCAATCGCCGCCGGCTCGAGCCAGCCACTTCGGCTCGCCGACTCTGGCGCCGCAAACGGTAGCCACTCGGCTACAACGCCACTCGGCTCAATCGCTACTCGGCTCAATCGTCCTTTCGTTTATCTTTGTACGCTCGGCTTTCAATCATGACTCGGCTGGCATCACTTTCGGCCCTGCGCGCCACTCGGCTCAATCATAACTTCGGCTACGCGCCACTCGGCTCCAATCGCCACTCGGCTCTGGCGGCGCTGACTCGTCGCCACTCGACTCGATCGCCACTCGTCTACAAGCGCCACTGGCTCAAATAGCCACTCACGGCTCAATCGCGCTTTCGGCACCGGTGCCACTCGGCTACGCGCCACCTCGACTCAATCGCCACTCGGCTCAATCGTCACTTTCAGTTCGCCCTCCGGCTCAATCGCCACTCGGCTCGCCATTCTGGCGCCACTCGGCTGTCGCCCTCGGCTACGCGCCCTTTCGGCTCAATCGCCACTCGGCTGTCGCCGCTTTCGGCACCGATGCGCCACTTTCGATTTACCGCGCCCTCGGCTTGTCGCCGCTCGGCTCTAGCGCCACGCCAGCTCAATCGCCACTTTCATTTCACAGCGCCACTATGCTCCTGGCCTTGTTCGGCTGCGCCTCATTGAATCGCCACTCAACTCTGACGCCACTCAACTCAATCGCCACTGGCTCTAAGCGCCACCTCGGCTCAATCGCCACTAAATTCGCGCCACTCGGCTCCAATCGCCACTCGGCTGCGCCACTCAGCTCAATCGCCCTCGGCTCACTTTCGGCTTCCTAGCATACTCGGCTCAATACGCCACTCGGCTCAATCGCCCTCGGCTACCGCGCCGCTCGGCTCAATCGCCCTTTCGGCTCACTTTCGGCTCGCGCCACTCGGCTCAATCGCCGCCGGCTGTCGCCACTCGGCTACGCGCCCTCGGCTCTCAATCGCCCTCGGCTCGCTCGGCAACCGCGCCACTCATTTGTCGCCCACTCGGCTCGATCGCCGCTCGGCTCGCGCCCTCGGTTAAATCGCCTTCGGCTCAATCGCCACTTTCGGTTCGCGCCACTGCGCTCAATCGCCACTTTCGGCTCACTGTTCTGACGCCACTCGGCTTCAATCGCCCACTTTCGGCTACAATCGCCGCTCGGCTGCGCCCTTTCGGCTCAATCGCGCACTCGGCTACGCGCCCGCTACGGCTGTCGCCACTGGCTCAATCGCGCCTCCGCTCAATGCGACACTTTTCGGCTTTCAATCGCCACTTTCGGCGTAGCGCGACGCTCGATCCCTCGGCTCAATGCCGCTCGGTTACCGCGCCACCGTAATGCCACTCGGCTTCGCTTTCGGCTGCGCCACTCGGCTCAATCGCCACTCGGCTCGCGCCACTCATTTCAATCGCCCTCGACTAATGTCGCCACTCGGCTCAATCGCCGCACTCGGCTGCCACTCGGCTGTCGCCACTCGACTCACAATCGCCGCTCGACTCTAAAAGCCACTCGGCTCGATCGCGATCATTTCCGATCGCCACTCGGCTACCGCGCCCGCCGGCTCGATCGCCACTCGGCTCAATCGCCCACGCCTACCGCGCCCGCTGGGCTCAATCGTACTCGGCTCAGCGCCACTTTCGGTTACAAACGCCACTCGTCAATCGCCACTCGACTCGATCGCCACTCGGCTCACTTTCGGCTACAAGCGCCACTCATTTCAATCGCCCGCTCGGCTACCAGCCACTCGGCTCAATCGCCTCAGCTTCATCGTCCACTTTCGGCTACTCGCGCCCGCCGACTCAATCGCCCTTTCGACTACAACGCCACTCGGCTACGCGATACTCGGCTCATTCATACTCGGCTACAACGCCACTCGGCTGTCGCCCACTCATTTCAATCGCGCTTTCGGCTGTCGCCCTCGGCTCAATCGCCACTCGACTCAATCGCCGCCCGGTTACAAACGCCGCACTCGGCTCAATCGGCACTTTCGGCTCACTCGGCCCTACGCGCCGCTCGGCTCAATACGCCACTCGGCTTTCAATCGCCGCTCATTCCTGGCGCCACTCGGCTTTCAATCGCCGCTCATTTCTGATCGCCGCTCGACTCTGTAGCGCCACTCGGCTGCGCGCCACTTCATTTCCATTCGCCGCACTCGGCTACCGCGTACTCGGCTGTCGCCACTTTCGGCTCGATAGCCACTTTCGACTCTGACGCCACTCGGCTCAATCGCCACTCGACTACCGCGCCACTTTCGGCTCTGACGCCACTCGACCGATGCGGCTTCATTCTGGCGCCGCCGGCTCGTCGCCGCTCGGCTACAAAAGACGCCGGCTCGTCGCCGCCATTTCCCGATCGCCACTCATTTCCAGTCGCCGCCGGCAATCGCCCTTTCGGCTCGTCGCCCGCCGGCTCAATCGCCACTCGACTCTGACGCCACTTGGCTGTCGCCCACTCGGCTCAATCGCCCGCTCGCTCATTTCGCGCCCTCGGCTCAATCGCCCTTTCGGCTACGCGCCCTTTCGGCTCAATCGGCTACTCAAGCTCCAATCGTCCTTTCATTTCTCGCGCCACTCGGCTCAATCGCCTTTCGGCCTATAGCCACTTTCGGCCACAAACGCCACTCGGCTCAATCACGGCTTCGGCTCTGGCGCCACCGGCTCAATCGCCGCCGACTCTGGCGGCACTCGACTCGTCGCCACTTTGGCTCAATCGCCACTTTCGTCTGCGCGCCGCCGATGTCGCCCTTCCCGGCTCAATCGCCACGCCGGCTCGGTCGCCACTTTCGGCTCACTTTCGGCTCTAGCGCCCGCTCGACTCAATCGCCCTTTCGGCTACCGCGCCACTACGTGTCGGTACTCGGCTCAATCGTCACTTTCGGGTATCGCGCGCTCGGCTCAATCGCCCATTTCGGCTACAACGCCGCCGGCCCTGGCATACTCGGCTCAATCGCCTTTCATTTCAGCGCCACTGGCTCAATCGCCACTCGGCTACAAATGGCCTTCGACTCGGTAGCCACTGTGTCTGCGCTCGTGCCTGGCGTACTTTCGGCTCAATCGCCACCGACCGATACCATGCACCGACTCGATTGCCACTTTCGGCTACAAACGCCCTTTCGACTCCAATGCGCCACTGCGACTCCAATGCGTCCTTTCGGTTACCGCGTACTCGGCTCAATGCCCTTTCGGCTCGCCATTCTAGCCGCCATTTCGATCGCCACTTTCATTACAAGCGCGCTCGGCTGATCGCCCGCGATGCGGCTCAATCGCCACTTTCGGTTCTGGCGCCACTCGGCAATGTCCCTTTCATTCTGGCGCCACTGACTCAATCGCCACTTTCGGCTCGCATACTATGCTACAACGCCAATCGGCTACAGCGCCGCTCATTTCAATCGCGCTCGGTTACAAACGCCCTCGGCTCGATCGCGATCATTTCGCGCCATAGACTCAATCGCCTCTGGCTGTCGCCCGCTCATTTACCGCGCCCTCGGCTGAATCGCCACTCGGCTCACTCGGCTACAACGCCACTCGGCTTAATCGCCACTCGGCTCAATCGCCACTCGGCTACAAACGCCCTTTCATTTCGGTCGCCCACTCATTTCAATCGCCACTTTCGGTTACAATGCCCGCCGACTCGATCGCCCTCTGCTTCGCTCCATTCACCAGCGCCACTCGGCTCAATCGCCCTTTCGGCTCAATAATACACTTAACAACGCCCTTTCGGCTTAATCGCCACTCAGCTACAACGCCACTCAACTCAATCGCCACTCGGCTACAAACGCCACTTTCGACTCTCTGGCGCCACTACGGCTTCTAGCGCCACTTTCGGCAACCGCCCTTTCATTCTGACGCCGCCGCTTCAATCGCCGCACCGAATTTCGCGCTTCACCTCGCTCACAGCGCCACTCGGCTGGCTCAATCGCCGCTTTCGGTTACAACGCCCGCCCGGCTCAATCGCCCTTTCGGCTGCGCCGCTCGGCTCGGTACGCCCTCGGCTCACTTTCGGCTACAACGCCACTTTCCGGATGTCGCCACTCGGCGATCGCCGCACTTTCGGCTACAAACGCCACTCGGCTCAATCGCCCTTTCGGCTCCCTTTCGGCTCGCGCCCTCGGCTCAATAGCCACTCGGCTCCAATTGCCACTCGGCTACGCGCCACTTGGCTCAATCGCCACTGACTCGATCACCGCATCGGTTGCGCGCCACTGGCTCAATCGCCTTTCGACTCACTCGGCTACAAGCGCCCTTTCGGCTCGATCGCGCTCGGCTCAATCGCCACTTTCGGCCTGACGCCACTTTCGGCTCTGACGCCACTCGGCTCGGTCATACTCATTTCGCGCCGCCGGCTCAATCGCCACTCGGCTGTTATCACTCAGCAATCGCCCTCGGCTCAATCGCCCTCGCTTCCCCGCCGCTTAGCTCAATCGCCGCCGGCTCAATCGCCCTCAGCTCAATCGCCGCAGCTCAATCGCCACTCGGCTCTGGCGCCGGCAACCAGCCACTCGGCTGTCATACTTTATTCTAGCGCCACTCGGCTTATCATGCGCTTCGAGCTGTGTAGCTCGGCTACAAACGCCACTCGACTCGTCGCCCGCTCGGCTACAATAAGCCACTTTCGGCTACTAAGCCGCCGACTCGATCGCCACTCGACTATTCGCCACTTTCGGCTACAAGCGTTCATCGGCTCATTAGCCGCTCGACCAATCGCCACTCGACTACAGCGCCGCCCGGCTCGTCGCCGCACCGGCTCGATCGCCGCTCAGTTCTGGCGCCACTCGGCTCAATCGTACTCGACTCGTCGCCACTCGGCTCAATCGCCACTCGCTCACTGGCTTCCTAGCGCCACTCGGCTCAATCGCCGCTCGACTCGTCGCCACTCGACTCGTCGCCCTTTCGGCTAGACAGCTCAATCGCCACCTCATTTCAATCGCCTTTGGGATTCTGACGCCACTTTCGGCTTAATCGCCACTCGGCTCCAATGTACTTTCGGCTACAACGCCACTGGCTCAATCAGCCACTGGCTACAATCGCCACTTTCGGCTACAAACGCCACCGGCTCAATCGCCACTCGGCTCGTCGCCCTTTCGGCTCAATGCGCCCTTTCGGCTACAGCGTTAATCGACTCGTCGCCACTTCGGCTCCAATCGCCACTTCCATTCTGGCGCCACTTGGCTCCAATCGCCACTTTCATTTCGATCGCCACTTCCGGTTACAACGCCACTCGGCGCCGATTGCCACTCGGCTCAATCGCCCTCGGCTCACTCGACTCTAACGCCACTCGGCTCGATCGCGCTCGACTCTGACGCCACTTTCGGCTCGATCGCCACTTTCGGCTACAATCGCCACTTTCGACTCCTGACGCCACTTTCGGCTACAACCGCACCGACGGCTCGCCGCATCGGCTACGCAAGCGCCACTCGGCTGATCAGCCGCCGGCTGTCGCCGCACTTCGACTACAACGCCGCCCGAAACCATTGCGCGCTCGGCTGTCGCCCTTTCGACCGATCTCCACTTCGGCTCAATCGCGCTCGGCCGGCGCTCGGGCCTGCGCCGCCGACGTCGCCGCTCGGCTGGCAGCCGCCGACCGTCGCTACTCTGCTCGGTCGATCACTTTCGGCTATAGCATCGCCATTTCCGGTCGCCACTTTCATTCTTTTCGGCTTCGCGCCCGCTCATTTCGTCCGCTGACCGACTCTGGCGCCGCCGGCTCCAATCGCCCTCGACTACAATGGCACTCGACTCGATCGCCACTCGACTCCAATCGCCCTTTCGGCTCGATGCCCTTCGACAATATCCCTCCGGCTCAATCGCCCCAGCTCGGCTTTCAATGCCTCATTCTAGCGCCCGCCAGCTCGTCGCCACTCGGCTGTCGCGCTCGGCTGTCGCCACTCAAACTCGGTCGCCACTTTCGGCTCTTTCATTTAAACGCCACTCGGCTCAATCGCCACTCGGCTACAACGCCACTCGGCTCAATCGCTACTCAGCTCAATCGTCACTCGGCTATAACGCCACTCGGCTCAATCGCAACTCGGCTACAACGCCACTCGGCCACAACGCCACTCGGCTCAATCGCAACTCGGCTACAACGCCACTCGGCTCAATCGCCACTCGGCTCGCCACTCGGCTCAATCGCCACTCGGCTCAATCGTACT